>JAOPUL010107315.1:0-14413 GCA_027564515.1 Octopus rubescens | reverse complement strand
CGTTCTGAGTTCAAATGCCGCCTGGGTCGACTTTGCCTTTCATCCTTCCGGGGTCGATAAAGTGAGTACCAGTTACGCACTAGGGTCGATGTAATCGACTACTCCCCTCCCCCCAAATTTCGGGCCTTTGTGCCCAATATAGAAATCATTATTATTATTATTATTATTATTATTAGTAGTAGTAGTAGTAGTAGTAGTAGTAGTAGTAGTAACTGCTACACTGGCTACCACTATAACAACTGCTCTTTTTTTAAATAGTTGCTGGTATTATTTTGAAGTTATTTTGTTATATGTTTTTCCTTAGTGAAATTTAAGTTAGCTTAAATATACAACCTTGTTACCTTGCACACCTCTCACAATGTTTCCTTATTTTGTCAGAGATGATATAAAAATATGGTTATTATATTCTATAAAATTTAGCTGAAATCAATGAAGAGAAATATACCATATTTGTTTGTCAGCAATATCACATAAGCGAATCCCAATGAATCAGTTTTCGAGGATGCTACAGCGATTACAGAAATAAAAAATGATAATAGGCAACTTATCTTTAACATGAATAAATAAGTGAATACATAAATAGACTGCAAACTTAAATGGAGGGTATAAAACGCAAAGATAAATTTTTCAGGATTTTTATCTATTAAATGGTCACGGTCGGCAATGAGCTTAATTGTACTGTATGATTTTCATTGCTAAACAACAGCCAGACGGACAATGATGATGATGATGATGATGACGACGACGATAATGATGATGATGAGGAGGAGGAATAGGAGGAGGAGCAGGAGGAGGTTGTTGATGATGATGATGATGATGATGATGATGATGATGATGATGATGATGATGATGACGACAAAACAACAGGATAGAAGAATTAGGAAGCTGCTCAAAATGATTGACACACAACAGCCTAAAAGAAATATCGATAGGCTTCACTTACCAAGAAAGGGAGGAGACAGAGGTTTTTAAACGCGAAAGGCACCATCGGAACTCCGATACTGGGTTTGAACAACTACGTTCTGCATACCGAATAAAAATTATCTGCGACCAGAAATATCGAGAAGTCACTGAAACAGTGAGATAATCAAGAACAGGAAAAGAAATGTTAGATATCATTGGGAATAAAAGGAAATACTCAGTCAATTCAGGTAGTAAGTCGAGTAAATGTTGAAAGTGAAGAATGGTGGTTGTGACCGCGAGATAGCAACCTGAAACGAGAAATTAAATCGATGATTATAGCTGCTCAAGAATAAGCTATTAAAATAAATTTCATAAAGGGAGAGATTGATAAAACTTAGTCAGAGAGCAAATACAGAATGTGTGAAAAAGGGGATGAAAGTATTAACCATGTATGGCACCTTCGATAGGCTTTTTGTAAGTAGTAGATACCTCTCTCATGAACTGTCCCAAGAAAGTTGACTACGGTTAGGTTAAAAATGATATGTTTAATGCAGAGGTGACGTGATTCCAAACTACAATATCAACAACAAAGCTCTATTAGCACCAATATTAACCTCAACGCCACAAATACATCCTTCACCACCGCTGCCACTACCGCGAGGGCAGTAAGATGACACAAATATAAACGTACACATGAGAGAGTCGATGTAAGAGTGCATTGGGATATAAGCCAAAGTTATGGATTCGAATTGACGGGAAAGCAGTATGAACACGAGCCGGAGGCTGCGATCGTGAGTAATAATTACCATGTGTTATGTGATTTCTCTAAATGAGGCAAGGAGACCATATTTGATCGTATAAATCAGACATAAAAAGCGAAAGAGTATAAGATTATAAACTTCGCCTTACCATATAATGGTAGAGTGAATATCAAAGAAATTTTGACAATTGAGAAATTGTAGGACCTAGTCAGATAGCTGAAGAGACTGTGGAACACAAATCTTCCAATTGTTTATTTTGTAATTTGTACAGTCGGTACAACATCCAAACTGCTACTTCAGAGGCTCAATACTATTGTAATTGAGACACATACTGTCATCCTGCATAAAAGTGTCATCTTATATTCTGCAAGAATCCTCAGAAATATTCTTCAGATTTGAGGAGACTTGTTGTCCCCGAATTTCAAGCTAACATCCCTAATAATCCTTCCTGTACTAGGCACGAAGGCCTGAAATGTTGGGGGGAGGGCAGTAGTCGATTTTATCGACCCCAGTTCGTAACTGGTACTCACTTTATCGACCCCGGAAGGATGAAAGGCAAACATAATAATAATAATAATCTTTGCGTTACTTACCACTGAGGGGTCACATAAAAGATTGGACGATACAGGAAAATACAATGCACAAATACTGGGTTTAAAAACAAAGCATGTAAAAAACATAATAACAATGAAAAATATAACAATTTA
Organism: Octopus rubescens; assembly: GCA_027564515.1. Classification (NCBI taxonomy): domain Eukaryota; kingdom Metazoa; phylum Mollusca; class Cephalopoda; order Octopoda; family Octopodidae; genus Octopus; species Octopus rubescens. The sequence continues at coordinate 12,042 of JAOPUL010107315.1, read as the reverse complement.
AATCGCCAAAAGGAGAGAAACTTCCAAATGCTGCCCCCGAAAACCCCACAAAAACACTTTCACTCTGACCTCTAGGGCAATTGCCCTCTCCTTTACATCTACACTTTTTCTAACGCAGCATTGGCCATTCGCACCACATTCATCCATCTTTTCATAAAATTAATGGGAGGCAGCACTTCCCTCTCTACCCTCACTTTCCATTTCAAGTGGAACTTGAAAAAGTTGATGACGGCTTGACCAAAGAGGTAAGTGTCTGTCTTTAGCCCTTTCAACCTAGTCCACCACACAACTTCTTTCGCTATGGCCACCAGACAAAGAAACACTGCCTGCCGTTTCGTACCAAGGAAGACGGCGGGGCGATATTCACGATGGACTCAGACGATAGCCGGATCCGTCCTATTCTATACGCGACAGCAAGTGTTCGCCATAAACCCACAAGTCAGCAACGCTCGGGCTCTGGAGGAGTGCGTGCAGAACAGTTTCGTCGCTCTGCGCACATCTCGGGCAAGCCCAGCTTACAGCACTTCCATGCCTGTAGAGTTTATGTCGAACCGGCAATGCCCCCCATCCCCGACAGCGCTTCCAGGCCAGGGCGTTCTGGGAGTTATCCATACACCCCGGCTGGAAAGTTCTCTGGAACTCTTCAGGTAGCTCATTCTCGTCGGCGCCCGACTTTCCCCGAGAACGTCGTCGCACTTGCCCGCCACTAACCCTCTATAGAAAACCTGAGTGGAATTTCCACCGACCGTATTGTCCGACTGAGAGAGGCCTGTGAGCGCCTGACAGCACTCTAGGTGTCGGGCAGCCTGCCTCGGTCTGCGTTTGATCCAGGACTGCAGCTCGGACAAGGAGACGAGATGTGGAAAATCGTGTCTAGCAAAACGCGACCACACCTGCTCACCGTCTAGGAAGCACTGCAGATGTCGTAGCCTCAGCGCATGTCTGCACATCAGCAGCCACGGCATGCCCAGCCCTCCATTCAGCGGGTGTTGACAGCAAATGAAGTGCCTGACCCGTGGAATGCGTCCCTTCCAGAGAAAGCGGAAGAGCAGTCACGACGGTCAGGCGATTATATATAACGGAGGTGATGTAGGCGTTCGCCACCTCTGTCCAACATTTCAAGGATAGCTTTCTCTCTGATAATTTCTGTGTGAGATTGCCCACCCTGCTCGTCACCTCGTCCCAGTTCTTCTCCACTTGGAAATCTGGACCAAACCAGACCCCGAGCACTTTAAGCGGTCCTTCCATCCCACTTGTTTGCGTCCTTTCTCAACAGTGCTACTACTCCTTGACTCACAGAATTAGTAATTATTCCGCTCTGTTGCCAGTTTCAGTAGTTATCTTCTAAGAGGCCGCCAAACAAGTATCGCATATAATAGTAAATCTCGTAGGGCAGACCATCTAAACCTGGCGATTAGCCCACCGTGCAGCCCATCATCGCTTCCCGTATTTCGGCGGCTGTTATCGGTATTTCGCAACACTCTGTGGCTCTTTTCGAGAGTCGCGGCACGCCGTAGAAGTAACCTTTGAAGTCCATCCCGCATTCCGACGGCCACTCGTTCTAAACAGTTGGATACAATGCTGCTGAAATAACGCACGCATCTGCTCGGGCTCGACTACAATGCGCCCGTTTTGGTCCAGCGGAGACCGAATCTTGTCTTTGTTGCTACATTGCGCCTCTGCCACTCAGGCCCATCGAGCGGCTTTTGTTCCCTCTTGTCTTAGAGCAGGCACCTTAGCTCTGACAACACAGCCTTCGTGTTTAGCATTGAAGAATTGGTCGAGGGCCAATCTCGCCGCCAGCACGTCGGTTGCAATGCCTTTCCTAAGTGCCTCTTTTAAGTTTCTAACTAAGTTCCCTTCTATTTTATTTCTTCTGTCACCAATGCCTTACTAAACCTAACTGATTCTACTTTAATTACCCTTTTCAGGGCATACCACCATTTGTTGTTGACGATTTCCCCCGCCAACGCCCGCTTAACTAATTCTTTAATCCGGTCTTTGTAAGCTGGTCACGCCGGGAATGACGCATTAAGCTTCCAGTAACCAGGTCCCTGTCTTTTAAGTATATCTAAGTCGACCGTACAAATCACACATTTGTGGTCTGTGTAGTCGACCAAATTGAAAAGTGGACAACTTATGCTATCCTTATCTACTGATCTACAGATAACCCTGTCTAGATACAACCTGGATGACCCGATGCGATTTGTCCATATCCACATTGGCACATCCGAGAAATCCAATCGGTACCTGTCAGACAGTTGGAAATGTCTGCGCAGTTTTGCGAGGCTTTTAGTACCGCCTCTTCCATCCGCTAGCCCCACACAGTCCAAACGTGGCTCTAAGACGGCGTTCCAATCACTCACTAACAGTGAAGGTTACGACGTTCCCAGGAAAACCTCCAGACGTCTGAAGAAGTCCGGCTGTCCTGCTCTTGTCAGAGCATAAACAGCCACCAGTCTGCGGGCACCCTCTCACGTCCAGGACCACCGACGTACCTTCTGGATCCAGGAAGATAGTCCTTATGGTGAGGTACAGGCCTCTCCGGAATACCACCGCAGTTCCACCTCCCATTCCTGGTTGATATGGAGATAGATAAACATTGTAACCACCGAAAAGGGACAGGAAAGCTTGTCGGTTGGAGAGTCTGGTTTCACTGATGGCCACTACATCGACGCTTAGTGACCTTAGTTCGTTGAGTATATAACCCTGTTTCCAAGGTGACCCCAAGCCACGTGCATTTATACTGTCTATCTTAAGCATAGCCATGCTAGAAAAGCGGAGAAGGGTACGGTGATGATGTGATTATTCTGGTGAGGCGCGGATGGTTTTTCCGTCCCCATAGTCAGGTGTGGATGCTTCCACGTCCAGTTTGGCGTACAGCTTTCTATTAACGCCTTTCCTTCGGGTTAATTTCTTTTTAGGGTTGTGTACGTTTGTTGTGATGTTGTGATGATTTTTATTTGTTTTGGTGTGTTGTTTGATGGTGTGATGGAATTGATTTGTGCGATGCCTCTATAGTTACATATGTATTGCATCAGTTCTGTGTTGTTTTTGTTTATTGCCGCGTAATTTATTATGCTTGTGTGTTGCTGCTGTTGGGGTGTGCGGTCTGCTAGTTGTGTTTGTGAATGGGGTTGTGCTTGTGATGGTGGTGTCTCTGAGAGTGGTGGTGGTAGTGATGTTATTGATGGAGATGATGTTGTTGATGGTATTGGTGTGGCTGCTGTTGGGGGAGGTGTTTGTGTTTTTGCTTTCGAAAGTGTTTCCCCACTCTGGTCGTACCTGCCAGTTTTTTACTGTTGATGTCTGTGCGGTCTTATTTCTTCTACTTTTTTTTGGATCCCCCGACCATATGCCATTTAGGCTGCTCGTTGTCCGCCTCTGCGCAGGACACGTCTGACTGGTCGGAATAGGGCAGAGGTAAATGTTGAGGGGCTAGTTGGTTTTAGTTCTGTGGATATGGCTGTTGTTTTGAGGGGTTCTGTTGCTGCTGATGTTGCTTCCATTGTTGTGGTTCTTGTTGTTGTTGCTTCTGTCGCTGCTGTTGCTGCTACTGTTTCTATTGTTTTTGCAGCTTCTGTGGTTGCCTTCAAATGCTGGCGCTTTTGCTCTTGTTGTTGGGTTGGTTGTGTCGGCAGCAGTGCAGGTTTGTATTTCATTTGCCTGTGACAGAAGGCTTTTAAGTGCCTTGCTTCTCCACAAAAGTGGCATCTCGGCCTGCTGCCCTCTACTGCTACAAACAGTTTGGATCCTCCAGGGAACTGGATGATGTCTGGAATCTCTTGTGCTGTTGCGAAATTTGCAAGCAACAAGAGTTCATTCCCTGTACCCAACCAATTTTCGTTTTTTATTTCGTGGACTTGTAGAATCGTTACGCTGTCCTCTATGCCGTATAAAACGGCTGCTGCCAGCAGGGAGATGTCCAATACTGGTGGTACCTCCACCATCTTCATTTGATAATCCTCCGACCGAGGTATGTAGGGATCATGTGGTTCTCCTCAATCTTTAGTTTAGTTGTGGCATTTTCTCTGGCCGGTTCCTCGGTTAGAAATCTAACCTCCACTGTGTAAAAGGCTCTGCCACGGGAGACATAAGATTTTAGATGCCACACAAGCCTCAGTCTCTTTCTAATTTTTTGCTTTGCACTGATATACATCGTTATAATATAATGCATTATTTTGTCCTCTCTAGCACATCTTCTGGTGTGTTGAGGTGAACAATCCTGCCACTTCTGTTTATATAGGTTTTGGCACTAGCCAAATCATTTTCTGTTAATTCAACCTCCTTTGTTGGCCGACACATGGAAGCAAAACTGCTTTGTGTCGGTTTACCAAAAGCTCATGTAATTGTCGTTTTTTTAATCTTTTCGTTGTCTTGTAAAACAGATGTTCGGCTTGAAGAATTTATTTTTCTTGTCCTTGTTCATTACTGTTGTTGTTGTTGTTGTTTGGGTTGACTTTTGTGATGATAGTGGTGGTGGTGGTAGTGGTGCTACTGTTTTCCTCCGTCCCCTCCTTCATACTTTTGTTGGTAGTGGTGGTGGTGATATATTGGTTCTACTGCAAGGATGAAATAAAGAAAAAAACAAAAACAGTATTGGCTCTACCACAGACATGAAGTGTTGGGTGTTGGTTGTACTACAGATTACAGGGATGAAAGTGTTGGTTCTGCTGCAGACGTGAAGTGCTGGTTCCACTACAGACATGAAATATTGTTTCTACTACATATATGAAGTGTTGGTTCTGTTACAGACATGAAGTGTTGGTTCTGCACAGACATGAAGTGTTGGTTCTGTTGCAGACATGAAGTGTTGGTTCTGCTACAGGCAGAAAGGTTTGGTTCTGCTACAGCCCTGAAGTGTTGGGTCTGCTACAAGGATGAAAATATTGGTTCTACTACAGACATGATGTATTGGTTGTGTTAGAAGGATGAAAATATTGTTTCTACTCCAAACATGAAATATTGGTTCTTCGCCTGTGAAAATAAAAGAAGAGCTCTTGTCTTGTCCTGTTGATCAGGTACCCGTGACTTTTGTGGGTTTTGTCCACGTGGACCTCAAAGCGCCCCCTATTGGAAGTTTTAATTTCTTTATTTACTATTTACATGATGTAAAACACTGTCTCGTATTGTGCTGTTTCTTTAGGTTTGTATCATGTCATTTAATGTTGCTTTATGTTAGCCCTTGTGTCTAATAAAAGAATGAGGCGTTGTTTTTGTTGCTGTTGCTGTTGCTGCTCTCTCTCTCTCTCTCTCTCTCTCTCTCTCTCTTTCTCAACTGTATTAGGTAGCGGAGGGAAAGAAATGTTGAAATGGCTGTTCCAAGAGCCATGCATTCTTTCGATTTGCAAAGCCATGTTAATTTTTAAATGAAATATGTTTTGAATTTTGAGTCTTTAAAACTCAAAATTCGCCCTTAAAGGTCAAAATTTAGACCCACCAGCTAGCCTCACTTGCAGTGAACTGGGTTATCAATGGAACAGTTCATTAAATTTGAAAATTAAATACGATGTAACAACAAATTTTGGAAAAACTCGCGGAGCTTCGAACACGTGGATACCAGGTCCAGGCAACAACAACAAGAACAGCAATACTAATAATAAAGATCACGGACACACTGCGGACTACCAGTAACTGAAAAACTCCAGGGATAGACAAGATCCCCGACTTCTGGCGGAAACACCTCACCAGTAGCCATACTCACATAGCGGCAGCATTTAATTCAATAATAAGCAAGCCAGTATCAACACCAAACTGAATGCTGGAAAGACAAACCACCCTCATTCCCCAAAACAAAGACACCATGCATCCACAAAACTATAGGACAATAACATGCCTGTCAACTACCTACAAAACCCTCACGTCAGCCATCTACAACCGGTTTATAAAACACCTGGAAAACAACAATGTTTTACCAGAAGAACAAAAGGGGTGCTGGAGAGGGATGTACGGATGTAACTAGCAGTTTCTGGTAAATCGAGCCATTATAGAGGACTGTAAGAAGAAAAAGACAAACCTCAACATTGGTTAGGTTGATTACAAGAAAGCATTCGACGGTGTGCCACACTCATGGATACTGGAATCTCTCCAGACAAATAAAGTAGCTCCAACACTACTAAAATATATCAACTAGGCAATGGCAAACTGGAAAACAAGTATAACACTCAAAATTGGAGCACAAGTAAAAAAAACCTGCCCTATACCCATAACAAGAGGAATTTATCAAGAAGACTCATTGTCATTCCTGCTTTTCTGCCCCCTAACAAACTTGGTAAATGAAACCACCATGGTTACAGATGCTATGGACACACAATAAACCATCTCCTATATATGGATGACTTGAAAACTTTTACTAGAAATATCACAGAACAGGAAAACCTTCTAAACTGCTGAAGACTTCCCAGCACTTCCCTCTCTTACTAACAATATTGTAGGAGAAATGGAGGGAGACAAATTGATGGAAATATTACAGTGTCTCTCTATGTATTGGAGGTAGATAGTAGCATCAGTAATAGCAGTGTATATAGTGGCAGCGGTAGCAGCATAAACAGTAAAGGCGATCAGATTAGCAGCAGTAGCAGCGATACTAGTAACAATAACGGAAGCGTTGACAGCAATTCTAGAGTTAGCGGCAAAAGTAACGTTAGTAATGGATGGAGGCAGCGCCAGAAGTAGTGGAAGTTGGTACGACTCCACCATCAACGACAATATTAAGACTTCCTTTGTGGGTGTCGTCGCCTCAAAATAACTTTTTGCCCTCTCCTTAGAGGACAAAACCTCTAAATTGGTGGACGCAGCTAAATATAGAAAGATCAAGGGGAGGAAGGCAGAGGTTTCCCCACCGCCTGAATCATTGGTAGTTACAGCCAGAAAAATAGTGATTTACCGCTGTGTCAGCCGTAAATCAAAATGGCTGGAAACGTCAACGAACGTGCAAATTGAAAAACCCCTACAGGATATATGGCAGGAAATCGGCCATATATCGTAGGCAAAGCAGTTTGGCGGGATCGAAGTCTTATTTAAGACTGAGACCCTGGCAATTCAGCACTCGGTGGCCGCCCATCGCAGTGAATAATTCATGTTCTTCCCTACGTATTTCGGAAGCAGGGCTGTTAGGATCACCATACAGGGGTGCACCAGAACTAGATTTGTGGTGGTTACTCGCTTGTATGGTGAATGATAGAAACTCTCCTGAATGTCAAGTGATCAAGGAGGGAGAACTGGACTGGGATCGTACTAGAGGTGCTGTTCCATGTAAAGTCAGACCAGCTGGAGAGGATCCTAGAGTTGATCTCCCTGCCGAATGGAAATGAGTTGAGAGTGAGTGTGGAGGGCAGACAACAAAGATGCCATGTCTGTGGTATAACATCTACGGGCATTCTGTCTACAAAACAAAAAAAAAACAAGAGAGGATAGAGGAGGGCCCCACCACCGACGTCACAGCCATTCCCACAACAACAACATCAACTACAAAAAAAGAGTGAAGCAACAACAGCATCTCAAGGAAAAAAAACACAGCAGCGTCTCCATCTGAGGTGGAAGGACCGGTAGCAGCAGGTAAAGGGGCAGTATGAGAGACAGCAGCAGTGGCAGTAACAACAGCCTCAACAGTACAGCCTCAACAGGAACGTCACCATAAAAATTGAAGAGAACTTCAACAGAGAGGACCACCCAGGACTTTCCTCAGCCTAGCTCTCCATCCCCGATCTCTCAAATACACAGTCACACATAGACACTAACACAAAGACAAACACCCACCCACTCTCATCAGGGGCGGATTGCACAGACACTGGTTCCTACACATTTCAAAGCGAAGTTGAGGTGAAACCACAAATGCCAATAAATTTAAAAAGATGGCACAGGAGGAAAACATCCGGCCTCATACAAACACACATATCGTCCAACTCAGAAAATGCTCACAAAACAAATACAGTCACGCAGACAACAACACCAACCCCACTAGTTCCACAACCATCAAAACAACAGAAGTTACTACCACCAGCACAACCAACACCATCACAACCGCACTCTGCCCCCCAAAGAAAGATTTCAGAAGAACTGATAACTACACAGACTCCCAATGTTGTGCTAGTGAGGAGAGCCAAAAAAGATTTAATGGCCCTCATAGCTCGAAATTGAGAGAGGGGGAGAAATTCCCGACACTAAGACTCTCAAAGTGCTGGAAGATATGTTGTTAGTGTATATGCCACTAACAACTTATAAAAACATTAGGGAGGTCAACCCCCACGATATGGGAACCCATAATGTAAGAGCCACCAAAAGATTTTTAAAGGGGTTTCCAGAGAAACCCCAACCAGGTCCGGAGGCCTGGCCATCCGGCCACCAACACCACCGATAGGGGAAGTAACCCCGCTCCTTTTCTTTCTTGCAACTCGTTCCGGCAGGCATGTTGATGGTTAGAGTAGGCAGTATAAATGTTCGAGGCCTGGGTCGCTTGTTCAACGACCTTAGGTCACTAGACTTAAATGTGACAGCTCTTAGTAAAACCAGGATTTCCGACACATGCGATCAGGCCCCCATTTTGGATGATTTTAAGAACTACCAATCCCTAACTCATCCTGGAATGGGAGGTGGGGTAGCAGTGCTGTTTAGGAAAGGCCTGGATCTCGAGGTATGGACGGTCTTCTTGGACCCAGAAGGTAAGTTCGTGGTTCTGAATGCAAGTATAACAGCAAAGGTGTTGCTTTCAGACTAGTCGCTGTGTATGCCCAAACAGGGGCGGAGCAGCCAGATTTCTTCAGACGTTTGGAGGTTTTCCTTGGGACGTCTCCTTCTTTAGTTCTAGTGGGCGATTGGAACGCTATCTTGGAAGCACATCTGCATAGAGTGAAACTAGCTGATAGGAGAGGGTGTGTAAAAGCCACGTAAACCTGCTCAGCTGCTTCCAACTGGCAGACAGTTACCGAATGGATTTACCGAATGCGCCAACATGGACATGGGCAAACAGCACCGGGTCTACCAGAACGTATCTAGATATAATATTCTGTAGGCCAGTAGATAAGAGTAGCATAGGTTGTCCAAGGTTCAAAATCGTCGGCTACACACACCAAAAATTTGTGATCTGCACGGGCGACCTAGATAGGATACATAGGCAGGTCTCCGGGTACTGGAAGTTGAACGCGTCCTTCCCGGTGCGACAAGAATTCAGAAACCGGGTTAGCAAGTTAGTCTATCGGAAATTGTTGGATGCAATCGTCAATAACCGATGGTGGATGGCCCTAAAAGAGGGCTATTAGAGTAGAAGCAGTAAAGTTTAGTAAGGAATTAGCTTTAGAGGAATCTAGGCTAAAGGGAGTCCTAGTTGGGAAGCTAGAAGAGGCGCTTAGGAGAGGCATAACGACAATACCGGATCTGAATGAAATTCTTCAATGCCAAGCACAAAGATTGCGTTGTCAGAGCTAGGGCACGTGAACTAGGACACGAAGGGACGAAAGCCGTTCGTTGGGCCCGGGTAGCAGAGGTGCGACGGGGAAAAAAAGGCATGATTTGGTCTTTGACAGGCCGGGACCGGCGCATGCTACACGAACCCAGTCAGATGTGTACGGAATTTCAGCGGCACTTCGCCTAACTGTACGGAGCGCGCGGTGTGTCGGGGACGGTGGTGAATTTCACTTCCTACCTCGGCAGTATCTCGCGCCTCTCGTTGAGGGACGCTGAGACCTGCTAAATTCCGATAACAGCTGAAGACTTACGAGGCGCGTTGGCAGGATGCGCAAGGGAGAAGTCTCCGGGGTTGGATGTTTGGCTTTTCGAGCTTTATCCCTATATGCCTGACTTGTTCGGTAATTTCTTGTCCGATATCTACTACAACTAGCAGCAGAAGAGGAAATCCCCAGTACTGTGAGCCATGGAGTGGTGGTGTTGCTGAGGAAGGACCCAAACAAGGCGGACAAATTAGACAATTTTAGACCCATAACTCTTTTGAACGCAGATTATATGATTTTGGTCAAGGTTTTAGCCAAGAAGTTGGCGCCTGTCCTTGATAAGCTTGTCGGTGATGCGCAGACATGCGCTATCCTGAACAGTTCTATCAACGACAACCTCCACCTCACACGCTACGTCATAGAGAGGATAGGGAAGGAACCTGGCATTGGTGGGTTGCTGATTATTTTCGATCAATCAAAAGCTTTTAATAGGGTAGACCATCAATACTTGGAGGCTGTCTTTGCGGCGGTTGGATTCGGTCCCATTTGCAGATGCTGGATCACTGCGAAGTACAGCGACATCTCTTCGGTGCTCAAAATAAATGGCCACTTATCGGAATCATTTAGCGTCGCTCGTTCGGTCCGTCAAAGATGCCCACTCTCACTCCTGTACGTGCTGGCCATCGAGGCATTACTAAGAAAGTTGAATATTTCGAGGGGCATACCGAGTGAACTAGGATGCAGAAGGTTCGTGTCAGATTATGCGGACGACGTGACCGTAATAGTGACTGACAGCTCGGAAATCGAGGTGATCAGGAGCAAAGATTAATCAAGACAAGTCGGTGGGCCTGCAGCTCTGCACCTGGAGAGGCAGGTCCAAGCCAACCGACAGCGTCGTGGAGCACTGAACGGAAGGTCCGGTGACATTCTTTGGGGTCTGATTCGGTTCAGACATCCATGTGGACAAGAACTGGGAGATGTGATATAAGAGGGTGGTCTGTCTCATCCAGAAATGGGCAGAGAGGAAGCTGTCCTTGCAGTGTGTGTCGGGAAGAGGTGGAGAATGCGCACATCACTTCCGTCATCTACTATTGCCTGACCATCGTCCCTTGCCCTGCTTCGTGACTGATCGAGTTGGAGCACTTGCTCTTCCGCTTTCTGTGGCAGGGACGTGTTTCCCCTCGTCATACGGTTCATCTGTGAACAGGTGTAGTTGCCGTTTGTCAGATGGGAATTTCCGCAGTTTTTCTCATTAACGAAGCTACAGTCATGGATCAAGCGTAAACCAAATAAAGGCGCTTGTCATGTGGAGTGTCGGCAACCACTCACAACCCTCTGCCAGTCGGGCAATGCGGTTGGTGGAAGTTCCACAATGGAGTTCTATAGGGGCATGGGCGACGACGTTCTCGGTGAAACTCTGAACGTCAAGAGGGATTAATCAGCTGGTCTTTTCCGGAGGACTTTCGGGCCGGGACCTATGGATAACTTCCAGAAATCCATCGCGGGGCAATGCTACTGGAGAGCTCTGCCGGTTCGAGATTATCTCTACAGGCATTGAAGTGCCGTCAGACGGACCTGTCCGAGATGTGCGCAGGGCGACGAAACCCTGTTGCATACACCCGTCAAGTTTCCTGGTATTGCTGACTTGTGGAACTTTGTCGAACACTTGTTGACACGTGTAGGACGGATCCGGTTATCAGCCGAGTCCATTGTGAAGATCGCTCCGCTGCCTACCTTTGGCCGGGAAGAATAGGCAGTTTTCCTCGGTCTGGTGGCTATGGCGAAGGATGTAGTGTGGTGGACGAGATTGAAAGAACTAAAAACAGATACCTTCCTCTCCGACCAAGCCCTCATCGGCATTCTCAAGTTTCACTTGGAAAGTGCGGGTGGAGAGGGAAGTACTGGCCCCCCAGTATTTTTGTTAAAAGATGGGTGAATGGGGCGAGGATGGCCCATGTGAATGGAACTAATCTGAACTTTCCCTTGTAAACCAGGGCAGTTGATGAGAGAGGACCTGTTGAGGTTCCCCTGGGGGTCGGTGTAACCAGGATGTGTGGCGTTCTTCGGTTGTCTCTTAAATGAATTCTCCCCCTTTTGGGGGAATTGTATTGTTTAAATTTGTTGTTAATTGTTATTGTTTTTATTTTGTCAAACCCCACTTCTACCTTACGTTGTATTGTCCCTATTTGTTTTGAGTTCGACCCTTGTGGCCAATAAAGAAACATCATTATTATTATTATTAGGCGGCGCGCTGGCAGAGTCGTTATCACGCCGGGAGAAATGCTTAGCGGCAATTTTTCCGGCTTTGCGTTCTGAGTTCAAATGCCGCCGGGGTCGACTTTGCCTTTCATCCTTCCGGGGTCGATAAAGTGAGTAC
>JAOPUL010105653.1:0-14439 GCA_027564515.1 Octopus rubescens | reverse complement strand
TTATCAGATATTGCTGCTGATTTTAATGCCGCAATTTGACAACGTTTAACTTGAGACACGATATGTGTTAACACAATTATTATAGACAAACAACACGATAAGCACTTAACATATCGTGCCCAACCAAAAAATATAATTGCTTTATGCAATAACTTCCAAGAATATTTTTGGTTATGGGGAAATGTATGTGGGACACCCTGTATTTTAGGTTTTTTAGACATTGCAATATATTCTACTATAGGCACAGGGCCTGACAGTTTTGCGTGGAGCGGGCTAGTCAATTACATCGACCCCAGGGCTTGACTGGCACTTAGTTTATCGATCCTGAAAGAATGAAAGGCAAATTCGACCTCGGTGAAATTTGGACTCAAATGCCGCTAAGAATGTTGCCCTGCGTGTTAAGGATTCTGCCGGCTCACCGCTTTACAAATCTTTACATATTCCATTGTATATTGAGCATGAAGACCTGGAATTTTGGGGGAGGGGAGTTGCTGATTTTATCGATCCCAGTTCGTAACTGGTACTTACTGTATCGACTTCGGAAGGATGAAAGCCAAAGTCGATCTCGGTGGCATTTTAACTCAGAACATAAATTCGGAAAAATTGCCGCTAACGATTCTGCCAGCTCGCCGCCTTAACAAACTTTTACATATTAACAAATGTTTCTTTCGAGCCATTTTACCCACCTGTTAAATTCGTTAGACATATACACGGAGTCGTTTGTCATTCGTTCGCAATAGGATATACTCTCCATTGCAACCATCTGTTAATCGGTATTTTAACTTCTCTTAACCTGATCACAAAAACTACCCACAACACCAGAGTTAATATTGTTGTTTTTGTTATGATGTTGATGCTGATGTATTATAGAAATGTAAATTCGCTCCTTATTCTCTTTTATTATTGATTCTCAAATCTCAAGATGATGGGTATCTCAATATTCTTCTAATACTGAGAGAGCATTTCAAATATTTTATACTCAAATAGATATTAATAACAGCATCTGAATTTACAACAAATATAACGACATTGAGGTACATGAGAATAATGGTTACGGTAATAAATATAATTTCCTTTATTTGTCTGTCTTGTTTCTTAAATACTTTGTTGCGTTCTATTGATCTCCCTTCCGATGAGAAATATATAGACCGTGGCATGTTTAACAAAGTTAATCTGTGTTTAAACCGTATCTTCAGTTTAGTGGTACAACATATGGTGCTATATAATCTGCACCGTACAAGTGAGAGAATTTCTCTCGGTATGTTTGGAATGCTTCTTGCACTACAAGAGAGAAGGGAAGATTTTCTCCGCTACTATATTTTTATAAGCAAAACTATTAAATTTTACTTTTCCCTCTCTCCTTCATTATCTCCAGTGGTAATGAGATGCTCATTACGCTTTACAAAATGTTCTAACTGTGATAGATATAAAAGTTCAATTGCAGAGAAAGAATATATTCTGAGTTATGTTCGACAGATTCAGCGTGCAGTTTGGCTGTTTGGTGGAGGTCACCATTTTCGCTTCAGGTGATTTATTCCGGTATATCTTCGTGACATTGTTGTACAACGCAGCCTGAAGGAACATATAGTCCGCCTTTAGAGTTTCGAAATCATATATATATGCGTACAATGTTTCTCTCCTCACTCTTGTGAACTTTTTCTATGGCAACGAAACGAAGTGCGATTTTATGAATTCGCCTTAACTATATCTTCTATTCTAACTACACGACTGCAAAACCTTCACTTGGACAACCTGTATTGAAGGACGTTTAGTCTTCATCTGACACCTATATGTACAGTTCACATTATTTCACTTCGTATAAGGGACGCCACTGCTAATGTTGTCGTCATGCCTGCGAGTGTCTTCGAGATAAAATACTTGAATATTTGGAACATTTATTTCTCTTACCTGTTCAATAAACTGTTAGTTTTTTCTCTTCTTTTACATAACACGTTTGTGTATGCATAGTAATGCTTGTGTTATTGTAGTGTTTCGTATTGGCATATATTTCACGAGTGGCTAACATTTTGTTTGTAAAATATTCTGTGTAAATAAAATGTTAAACTTGTATAGAACAAAATATATATTTTATTGGATACTCCCGGTTATCGAATGAAATCCTTCCTTTGGAAAATGGAGTACTGTCTTACAAATACTACAATGAACCCTTTCATTTCTTAGAATTTGAAAAGGTAGTATTTCAATCGGAGAATCAAAACTACATCTCCACACTGGAATACTTTAAATTTTACAGGCTGTGTATAGTCATTATGAATTATAAGTGTGCAAATGTTTTTTGCACACTTGCAATTAATATTTTGCACACTTGCTATTCATATTTTGTACACTTGCAATTCATATTTTTATTCGTATTTTCGTGAGGCATAGACTGCGCTTAAATATGTATGGCAATAGATGCATTTTAATAGTTTTGATTTCAGAGTTTATTCTTACAAATGTTTGTCTGACGTACAAACAGGAAATTCAGACTTTGAATTAAACATTCAAAATGGGAGGCAAATCATTGTCGTTTTCTTGCGGAATAGGATAATATTTATCAAGGGATCAGCAATCATACCATTCAATTTTTGATTTTGTCTGTTTGAAAATGTCATAGTGGAGAGGACAGCACTGAAGATAGCAATCATCATGTATGAGCTTCACTGCTACACAGCAGACTTGTGAAGACATTTTTGATGAGGTGTATACAAAACGATATTGTTTAGAATATTGTAACACATGAGGAACAATAAATTATATCGGAAATAGACAACGTTCTGTACAGTAGCTGGAAGAGTTGCAGATACAAGACATTGCCACATAATAGCTCCATCAAATAATAACAACGGCATTGTTTGGAAATCAGAATGTAGACTCAGCTCTAACTAGTTCTTAATTCCCATGGAAAGCAATACAACATGGACGTATTATCTGGAAATTGACACAATGCAGCAAAAGTGCAATATGTATGGCCACTGCTGCTCAAGCGGAAATGACATAGTATTTCTCCTTGGCAATGCATTTGAACATGTCAACAAAGGACTTCCAATGAAATTAACAGTGTGGTTTTCTATAATAGAATGTTTTAACATATGAGCATATAAAAAAGAAAATAATACATGAAAACACTCCAGGACTACGGCATTGCATGCTACTGGAAATAAAGTTATTAGTTTGTTAAAACTCTGCATATTATGACTATTATTTTAAGTTACGAAATCACAATTTTTAGACCATCACCATGTTGAGAATAGCCTGATCCTTCTCAAAATATAAAGGACAGATAAAATGTCGATGATGAAGATATATATTTTGATGTTAGTGATTATGATGATGATGATGATGATGATGATGATGATGACGATGATGACGATGATGACGGTGATGAGGAAGATGACGATGATGATGTCGATGGCAATAATGATTATGATGATGATGGCGATGCTGCTGCTGCTGAGTATGGCGTTGACAACAGTGATAATAATGCAGATGCTGATGATGGTTTTGATGATGATGATCATTATCGTCATGGTGATGATGACGACGATGATGTTGATGATAATAAATATGGTGATGGTGATGACCAAGGTGATGATAATGTACATAATGATGGTGATTCTTTCAAGCAAGAGGATAATGAAACATAATAAGAAATAAACAGAAAAGGAATATGATGGGGAATAGTCATATATTTTATCATGTGAAATAAATTAACAACAAATACTTGAGAATAAAAATACATCTTAAAGTTTATCAGGGCTATTATTCATTGCATTGTGATTATATATATAGTTCTTGTTAATTTAGCTGGATAATATAACAGAACAATATATATATATATTCAGAGCAATGTAATATTAGAAGGTCTACAAAGACTCTCGCTTCAAACCTTATAAATTAAGATTTAATGTTTCAATAAGCACACATTTTATAGAAAAGAAGATTTTCAATTTCATTAATCCGTCCAGCATAATTAATTTAATTCAAGATAAATGCCAACTTAATATTGGCATATTTTGCATCAAACGTTACTCGTTCAATATTCTTGTGGTATGTTTTTGGGGGTTCAAATACAGGAATAGACAAATATGTACTGAAATGCAACGAAAGCTTTTAATGTTTCGCGAAATAAATTCAATATTTCTGAAGGCTAAGTTCCCTAAAGTCTAAATGGTCACTGCTGATTTGAAGAGAGCATTGCAGGATTCTTTTGTTGAAACGCAAATACATATTGCCGGATTCAATTACACCCTCGACGTTAGAATATACCATATTTGGTTATATTATAGACTTTTATCTAAGACGATTGTCACATAAAGTATCCATGCTGGGTTATGACCGTTCTAAACGTTTGCTGTTTATAATTTAGTATTAAATTAATATTAGTTTCAAATGTTGGCACAGGACTAGCTATGATGTACTCAGTTGGTATTTATGTTATCGACAGCAGAAGGAGTAAAGGCAAAGCCAACCTCGGTGGAACTTGAACACAGAACGTAAAGACGGATGAAATACCGCTACGCAACTTACCCATCTCGGTAACTATTCTGCCAGTAATAATTAATAAATATTAACCTCTACGTTTCAAGGTGCACAAATAATGTTCGTTTCACCACTTTGTCTAGGTATAATTTAAATTAAACTAAATTCTAGAGTACGCCGATTTTCCTTTTAAAGATGGTAGGATGTGGCATGAGGGGATTACATGTGCATATAAATCAATACATTTCGTTTATATTTATATCAGATCTAGCCACTTTGTTACAACAAAATCATCACTTCGACTATCTAACGATTCCATCAGCACACCTCGTTAGAATAGCCAATATTTTGAGGCCTGTGAAATTTAACGCGTCTTTGGTCGCGTTAATATTTGCAGTCAGAAGGCTGGGAATTTTATTAACCAGGTCTAGGGTTTCGACCTTTGATCGAACTCCACTGCAAATTCGTTGATTTCAACTTAGAAACATATTATTCTAATTAGTAAGAAT
Organism: Octopus rubescens; assembly: GCA_027564515.1. Classification (NCBI taxonomy): domain Eukaryota; kingdom Metazoa; phylum Mollusca; class Cephalopoda; order Octopoda; family Octopodidae; genus Octopus; species Octopus rubescens. The sequence goes on along the minus strand of JAOPUL010105653.1, from coordinate 9,448 downwards.
TACTACAGAATGTAATGCTTCCTTAACGATATTAGAAACATAACTGATATACATGTTTAAGAGTTTCAACATCAGAAAGATTTACATATAAAATAAAGTAAAATATGTGTGTATGTGTGGTGGGGATGGGGGTTACGAGCCCGTGTGTGTGTATGCGCGTGTGTGTGTATGCGTGTGTGACTTCTGTGCATGTAATTACAAATGTACATATATGCGTACACATACACACATTCACACACATACGAATAAACACACATAGACATATATATTCGATAATAAATTACGTACGTTCCTCATAGTGTCCATTTCTTATGTAATAATTGCAATATGTTTTTTTTAATAAGAGAGTGCAACAATTATTCATACTAATTCTTTCTTTAGCCGAAAATCTGTGTGAGAAAACATATTGAATGGAGACATAGGGTTGTAAAGGATGCGAGAAAAGAGAAAAAAATAAACGATAAAAAATTTCACTGAAGGTTGCTTACTCGGTTATACTGTTTATCCTACGTGGACATTAAATAGATTGCTGCTATTAGTGTCACGTGTTGCTGGTTTTGAATTGACACGATAACAAAACTTTCATGATTAATAATAATCCTCCCTATTTCTTTCGTGGACACAAGGACCGATATTTTTTTAATTAATCTATTTAAATAATTTCAAAGTTGGTATCAATATAGAACGACATTCGAAACTGAGAAACGTGTATAATAACGTTTATATAAATGATATTTTAAATAAAAAATCCAAACGTAAGAATAAATAATGAAGATAAAGAATATAACTGAATGTTGGTATTGTTGATTTATTGTATGGCGTCTTTGAATTAAAAAAAAATATTATTGGTGGATACTTGACAATAAATTTCACCACTAACAATAGGAGACTATTTAAGACTATTTTAAAATATCCTCTCATTCTCTCATATAATTGATATTTTGCATTCGAACAAATAACGTCTCAATATCTCTAAAGTGTTGCCTCTAATGTATAAAGGGGATTCCATACAACCTGTTCTTGATCGAATACCTTTCAATGGAGTGAGTGCTGTTCGAAGTCGTAACAAATTTATTTGTTAAACTTTCTGAGTGTCTCATCTTTTGTGCATTCATGTTATTTCATGTCTTCATTAGTGCGTCCATCTATCACATAACAAGTAACAAAATACATGATGTGTATTTGCTATTTTTCAATTAGTAATTTTCTCTTTATAGGAAAATACATTCTTTGTTTTTTCTAATCCGATATATTTTTTTCTTGATATAAATAGTTCTGTGTTAAATGCTTATCAGGGAATAGAACACTTTTTCCCCACGGTAGGTCAGTAGCAGAATATAATGATATTATCATTCCCCACGGTAGGTCAGTAGCAGAATATAATGATATTATCATTCCCCACTAATCTCATTCAAATTGTTTAAGTTTATGGATCAATCTGAAGTTCATGTTCGCAATATTCTGCTGAAAGTTCAAGTAGTCTCAAATACCGCACCACTGACTAAGTGAGAACCATTTGAATGAGTGATTTAATTTTTCAACAATTTTGATTGTATGTGGTTAAAGTATTCCGCTGTATATTGATTTCGAATTTTGAATGTTATTTTGAGCTACTTTATGTTTTCTATCCATAGGTTTAGACAAATATCAAACATAATTATTTTAGTTCAATTGTTGTTAGCAATATATAAATCCTACAGTTTTTAATTTCAATTAGGAAGTGAGTAGGAGATAAACTACCTCATAAAATATAACATCTTTTATCTTTAATATCAAGCATCCAGGTAGAATTATACCTATTTAATTTCGAGTATCTCGATAGTGTGATTATTGCCAGTACTAGTATCGCTCCTGCACAGCGATCATACTATAACTGTTTGACGAAAGTCCCCGTATTATACAATCTCAATCATGTATAGGTTCTCTGAATTAATTTTATACCAGGCCGTATCGAACTTATTACTTTCCTTGAAAACTTGTAATGTTTTTGTTTTTATGTGGGAGAGTATGCATACAACGAAAATCCCTTACAGATGGATTATTAAATGTATTTCAACCTATTCATAACTGACAGCCTGTTATGTAATGGGAGTTAATCAGTTATCACTTTATGTGTTAAGGAAAATTGTTGTGTAAATCATAAACAATATAGGTGAACCTGAAGACACTTGAGACTGTATATTATTTGGCATTAATCATTAAAAAGAACCAGTCTTGTGTCATAATGAGTGGGAAAGCGAGAAACCCAATTACAGAGACTTGGGAATTTCATAATGGTATTATATATTATAATTAGATTGCTTTGAACTATGTTATCGTAAACTGTTTTTATATCGAATGTGATCAGACAGGTTGACTTTTACGTTAGTCTTGAGCTTCTGATAAATGTGCTTAATTGTTGTACAAAATCCTCAGTGCGATTATACATTCAAAATTCGACTTGAAATTTGAGGAGATTTTCTTTACTTGTTTCTATTCAATAGGATAAACAAAATGTCCCAATTATACTCTCCGACTGTCATATGAATTATTTAGCAGGGCTAAAGTTTCATCAGGAACAATTGACAACACATATTTGAGATATGCACCGCTGCCTAACGTGTGGACAGCCGAGATTCTATAAAATCTATCAATATCCATCTCATGTATGGTAGCTCTGCTAAGTAATTTATTATATGACCAGGTTGAATGGCAAACGTGTCAGCGAAAAGCATCATGAACAATGTGAAGACGTTTGCTAGTGAAACGAATCATCATTGCAAGAAATAATATTGGGTATGGCTACATACTGCCGTTTAGTTTTCTTTTGTGATATATGATTACAGAAATACACCTTCGCATTTCTTCAAATTATACATGTTTGAATAGATATGAACATCTCCATCTGTACGCCTTCGGGGTGTTGAGTCGGCGTGTTTATCTTTTCATTTTCTTCTTGTTAAAGAAACAATACTCTGTTATAAAACATTGAAGCACGGAGGTGTTATTTATATTTTATATTCCATTCTATACTGGGCACGAAGGCCTGGAATTTTGGGGGAGGGGCGTAGTCGATGTTATCAACCCAGTTCGTAACTGGTACTCACTTTATCGACCTCGGAAGATGAAAGGCAAAGTCGACCCCGGCGCCATTTGAACTCAGAACGTAAAGTCGGAAGAATTGCCGCTAAGCATTTCTCCCGGCGCGGTAACGACTCTGCCAGCTCGCTGCCTTCTATTTTTTTATATGTAATATTAAAACATGGTTAGTTGTTTAATATAGTGCAAGTTGATCAGCTTTTCGTTTGCCCTCTAAAGAAAGGGAATTGGAATATTTTCGGACACAAACGGCAGACAACTCATAAGTTGAATATAAGCAAACACGATAGACAACTATAAATATGTATTTGAAAACAGACGAACAAATATTTTCTGTCATGACAAGATATAAAATATCCGACTCAATAAATGGGTTAAGCTAAACGATATTGCATTACAAACAGAAAATATGATATTTTTGTGTGTGCTTAGGTGTAAATGTATCCAATAATTCTTCTTGGAATTTCTCTCTACAGCAAACCATTTTATGCATTATTCTAAATATCTTCTGCTCTCAATTTGGATGAATGTAACATAGCAGAATGTATAAGATGAACTAAGCCATTATTGTAGGAAAAGAAAAATTATCAAATTAATTTCAGTCGAAACATCCCCTATTTTAGAACATTAACGAAAGCAAAATGTCTAAGCTCGAAAATAAGGGACAATAATTGCCATTAATGTACTGTATGCTGGTTTTCTATTTTTCGCCGAAACCAGACTACATCAAGTTGCCACCTTTTCAATATTATTTAATATTGAAGAAGCAGTTCATTGAAATACAAATGATCGCAAACAAATTATTACTTTGCGGATGATATCATTTAGATTGTCTTTATGATGTCGCTATTGATGTTAAACATATTCATGTATTTGAGATATTCTTTGTTTTCTTCTTTTCCTTTAGCTTCCGGGTTTTTACTATAACAACACTTTGCACACGATAATTACATTTTCATGAACAGTATCAATAATTAGTATTCATCTATTAGCCTCAAGGGACGGAACAAATCCAACAAATATTGTCTTTCAAAACTATTGCCAAGTATGTGATGTATATTTATATATAACGTCGACTGTGAGGCAAAATGATAACAAACTATATTATACACAGGCGAAATTAGCTGCGTATGTGTTTGATTGTGTTCTGCGCGATTGTATGACCTAATACTCCGACTAATACCTATCACTCGTAAGGGTATTCGCATATGCTCAAATATGACATGTGCACATTCACCCGAAAGTGAGGTTCTCAGACATCTTCTGATGTGTAATTCGATACGTTTATTTCGATCATTGGTATGGTTTTGACAATCACCGTGACATTGTTTGATTTTAAAACGGTTTCACAATTTCAATTTCATTTACAAGCATAAGTAATTGTAAATTATGTGTTTGATCTTCTGTAACCCTAATAAGATCTTCCGCATCACTGAAATATGTGTACAATCTCCAAGCCACTTTCTGTTTTCTATTTAATTAGGACACATATTTTTACTTAGGTCATTAATTGTTGTATTGCTCATATTTCTTTTTCTTATTTTGTGCCGTTTTTCACTTCTGCATCATCTGCATCGCCAAAATGGGATGAAATTGAAGTCCTGGTTTTTGGTTGTAGGTCCTTTAGATTCTCGATACCATACCTTATCTTTCACTAACTTCCGTGGCACTACGTTTAGGCAATATATTTATTGTCTGCTTCATCATCCTTGTGAATGAGTGCAATGGGAATGTGTAACCAGCTGTAACTTCATTACTCAAATCAGTGGTTTCAAGATGCTCTCCCCGGTGTGGCCTACATTTTTGTTTGTCATCGTGGTGGTGGGGGAGGAGACACAAAAAGGTTGAAGCAAAACAAGACAAAACAAGACATTTCTATTATTTGAAAATATCCCGTAAACTTTTAAAAGCTGCACTTATAAAACTATAACAATGATGTCGGGGAAGAGGATAATACAAGTAGCATTAGCAGCAGCAGCAGTAGTAGTAGTAGAAGAAGTAGTAGTAGTAGCAGCAGCAGCAGAATAGGAAGAAGAAGAAGAACAACGACACTGTTTAAGAAGACAACGAGAAGACTGAGATGGCCTTACATGATATCAAACTTCTATAGGTAAGTGGAATCTAAAGTTATTACAATTCAGTTGAATATGCATATAATAAGGAAATGAGGCATGTTATTTTCTGTGGCAAGGCTTTGGTTTATGATGTCAAATACTACTACTACTACTACTACTACTACTACTACTACTACTACTACTACTACTACTACTACTACTAATAATAATAATAATAATAATAATAATAATAATAATGATAATAATAATAATAATAATAATGCTGCTGCTGGAACTACAACAACAACAACAACTACTACTACTACTACTACTACTACTAATAATAATAATAATAATATTAATAATAATAATATTAATAATGATGATGATGATAATAATGGATGTGTGAAAGAGAGCTCCAAGTGAAGCAGGATTGAATTTAAGATCATCGACAAAAAAGAAGTAATAAATCACAAACAAATGACAGAAAATAATTGCTTAGAAGACGTCGGATTATTACTCTGAAATATAAAACTTAATTGAAGCCAGGCCCGTCACAAATATAAAGATACACGTGGTGTGAGAAAAACAACAAAAATAAAATGGGAGTACAAATAATAATTATACATGCATCTCCTTTACTACACAAATTCATATATGTACAATATTTCACACATGAACATGACAACATGGACGAGAAATTTACAGGACACATATACACGCATATGAAAGAACGTATCACAAATGAAGCAAAAATAAAAATAACAATTGTATTCGAACTAACATAGAGTAAACAATCTATAAGTTTGAAAACACCGCAAAGAAAATATGCCTGTAGATAAATTTATCAAAAACGAAAAATATATAGACGAACACTGAGCTGGCTGTCTTAGGATATTACGATACGATAGGTATTTACGTTCTGAAAATTCAGAGGAGGTGTTGTCAAAAAATTTACACTACACAGACAGTTCCGTCTCCCAAGGCAACAAAGCTAAATATAAACCGGATCGGCCGCCAACTTGGTCAGCAAGGGTCGCGGATCCCAGTGAAGAACTAGACTAGGTGCTAAAAGTCAGCTACCGGTTCAAATCTTACCGAAACTCAAGGACTGGAAGTACCCCACAACCGGAATATTCCGGCAGTTGACATTCTACGCTCGCCATCAAATAAACAAAAGAACAAGAATGAAAATGGTCGAGCGGAGATAATAAAGAAATTCTTAATGCATTCTATCGTGCCATATATTTTCCCAAAAATAAGTCTAATACTGAAAAGACCAACCTAAACTGGAGAGAGAAGCACCTTGAAATAAGACCATATGTAGATATTAACAAACTTGTCAACGCCAGACGAAATATTATAAAGAAGAAATTACTAACTGAATTAGAGATTGACCAAATTAAACAATCAGTAAGGGATAAAAGCAACGATGTAGATACTGCAGAGGAAATAATTAAAGACCAATCACGGAGTGACAACAATGCAGTAATGATAGAAAGAGTGAATGAAACTGATAAGCCAAGTAAAATACTCTCTAAACCAAATATAGACACTAAGACAGATGAAAATAAAACAATTGAAGAAAGTCACACAGGCATTAACCCAACATAACTAGATGATTTGATCATGATTTGATATATATAGTATCAAATCATGATTGAATTGCTGAAAACTAAAAATAAAACACAGTTTGAATGAACGTGACACCTTCTCAAAAATTCGCTGCTCTAACAAAAACCTGAAATTAATTGGTAAAATCCGCCTTGCACTTAAGGATAACATTTTAGCTAATAATGTTGATATTACAGATCGCAATCACCTGTACTATGCATCCCAAACAATCTCAACGATTCAATGTGGTGAAAAGATTAGAAAACAACATACTCGTAAAAAGCATATCTGGCAAGAGCGTATTCAACAGCAAATTCAGTTACTTAGATCAGACATAGAATGTTTACAAAACGTTAAAGGTGACAAGAATATCAAACCAACAACAAGTTGAAGGTTAAATAAAATAAATACAATCTGAAAACAATACTTGACATTGATACTTCTATAGAAACTATCAAGCCAAAGGTATGTGATAAAGCTGCCCACATAGCAAGGTTTAAATAGCGACTTAGATTCTTCAAGAGCAACAACATGTTCACAAATAAGGCAGATAGGAAAAATACCAGTTGCAGTAAAGCCAGTCCAATCAATATAAGATGTGCAGGAATTTTTGAGCAGAGCAAAAAACACACAATAAAAAAGCCCCTTGGATTGATAGAATATCTACTGACTTAGACTCCTTAGAAGAGCAAAATTGGGAATGTATCAAGGTAGTCGATGTAAAATTTGCTCTCGCAAAGTCCAGCAAATTGTGGTCTCCAGGAAAGGATAAAAACCCCAACTTTTCTTTGAATGACTTCCCAGAGAGCCATAAACTGCTAACAAACACTTTACAATGATGTTCTGCAACAACCTAGAACGAATCCCCTTTGACTAGTTAATGGTGTTATATTTCTACTACCAAACAATGAAGAAACAAAAACAATCCCCAAAATTATAGACACATAGCCTGCTTAACAACAATGTAAAAAATGCTAACTTATTTCTTGACTGAATACACTTACAGATTTCTAATCGAAAGTGCCGTATTCCCTAATGAACAGAAATAATGTAAACGTGGGTCCTATGGTTGTAAAGATCAGCTACTCATCAATACGATGAGGTTGGAGGACTGTCACAAACAACGGAATAACTTGTCGATAGCCTGGATAGACGACAAAAACGATTTTGATAGTCTACCACATAGCTGGATTAACTAATGTTTAGAAATCTACAAAATAGCACCTACGTGTATTTCAGGTGATGGAATCAAGCATTCAATGATGGGTGAAAATATCAGAAAAGAATGTTATCGCAGGGTGAAGGCAAAACTCAAGACAGAGCTGAATGCAAGAAGCAGGATCGAAGCGATGAATATTTTAGCCATACCGGTCGGGATTTACAGTCTCAATATCATAAACTGGTCAGTTACTGAAGTATGTAATCTGGATAGATAAAAACAAAAAATATTGACAATGCATAGAATACAACACCCTAAGGCAGATGTAGGACAAATTTACTTCCAAGAAAAGATGGTGGTTGTATATTTCTACAGGAATATCTAAATATATTACAATTACAACAAATTCCAGAACCAGATAAACATGCAAAAAGCGCAGGAAAAGCTAAGCGCATGAAGACCCGCGCTAAAACAACTGCTGCCTTAGATATTCTTGCTGATAAATGGCAAGAAACACATCTCAATGGCAAATACCCAAAGAGAGATAATGATGCCGATGTTGTCAAAACCCTTACCCATTAATGGTTAGTGCTGTCTGGGATAATCAGAGACAGAAGGGTTCATTAGAGCAGACCAAGTCCAATGTCTACCTACAAGGAACTACCAGGCCAGCATATTAAAGTACGGCAGTAAACCAACATGTCGTGTATGCAAACAACAAAATGAAACAATCAATCATGTTGTCTCCATGTGTAGTCTTCTTGTGCCTACAGAATATCTCACAAGGTACGATAGAGCAGCACCGCATATTCACTGTGTGATTTGCAAAAATTCAGACCTGCCCCATGATAAAAACTGTTGGCAACACAAACCACCTACAGTGCTTGAAAATGACCACATCTCATTCGTTTGGAATTTCCCTGTTCGAACCGAAAGAAGGATAAATGCGAATAGATCAGACGTTATTGTTAAGGAGAACATTCAAAAATCATGCCTCCTCATCTATATGACTGTCCCAATCGACATAACTGTATCTGTCAATACCTACCAAAAGATGAACAATTTAAAGATCTTGAAATAGAAATTGGTAACATTTGAAACCTCATGATTAAAACAATACATGTTGTCGTACGTGATCTAGGAATGATAGCAAAAGGGGCTGATTGTAATTTAACTCAGACAGCAGGAAACCCCAAAATGTCAGAAATTCGAAACATAGTGCTCCTGGGAACTGCTGATATCTTACGTAAAATACTGTCTATGTAATTTCAACTTTCAATACAAAATTATATTATTTTTATTAGGTTCTCTTAAACATTCTCCAGAACAATATTTTATGCAAAACCAAATATATGACACCCTAGACATAACAGCAGTTTCAAGTTCTTACCTGCTGTCTCTTGAGGTCTCTGGATGAGACTTGGAGTCAACTTGTACAAATACAAAACAAAAGTAAAACATAAAATATTAATAATAATAATAATAATGGTTTCTGATTTAGGCACAAGGCCAGCCATTTTGGGGGAGGGGGTTAGTCGATTAC
>JAOPUL010105459.1:0-14444 GCA_027564515.1 Octopus rubescens | reverse complement strand
TGCGAGTGTGAGGTGAATCCGGCCACCCCCGTTCACGGGGACAAAACCGGATTTTAAACTCTGGAGGAAGAAGAAGATTTCACAAATGGAAAATTTAATTACTCTATAGAAAACCATTTTAAGGAAAAGGATAAAATAGTTTGGGGCTGAAAGGTTATTTTAAATCCAGCCATTCACTTAATAAATACATAAATAATGATTCATTAATTAATGTGGTTTTAGAAACAAATTAGTTTACAAGTTTTATTTACATAAATAGGTGCAGGCATGGCTGCGTGGTAAGAAGCTTGCTTCCCAACCACATGGATCCGGGTTCAGTCCCACTGCGTGACACCTTGGGCAAGTGTCTCCCACTATAGCCTTGGGCTGACCAAAGCCTTGCGAGTGGATTTGGTAGATGGAAACTGAAAAGAAGCCCGTCGTATATATATATATATGTATGTGTCTTTGTGTCTGTTTGTCTCCTACCATCACTTGACAACTTGTGATGGCTTGTTACGTCCCTGTAACTTAGCGGTTCGGCAAAAGAGACCGATAGAATAAGTACCAGGCTTTGACTAAAAGTTCCCCAAGGCGGTGCCTCAGCATGGCCGCAGTCTAATGACTGAAACAAGTAAAAATAAAAAAAAACAAAAAACGATTGAATTAATTTAATTACAAGGAGAAAAAGAAATGGGTGGGGATTAAGTAGCAGATTGGGGGCAGGGTACACCCCAGAACAAATGGCATGTTCAGCAACACCATGTGGACATGGCGCAATGGTGTTGCTGCAGAGAATGGCCAGCGATATTCCCTGCAGCAACGACCTCACCTCTGGGGTTATTTTCTCAGACAGGCTGCAGTTATCTTGATTTTGCAGTGGAGAGGAAACAAACGTGTTTGTTTATATGAGACATGTGAGTGGCAGTGGTTCAACATAGATTTATAGATGCAATGCTTGGATGCATTGTCAGTGTTGTATGCTGGAGTTTTATGATTGTAGAAGAAACAAATGTGTTTGGGAATATGAAATAGTTTAAACCACTGAGATTGTTGAAATAGTCTTCCTTAGAATGAAAATAATGAAATGATTTCGTGATTGGTCATTGACCCATTGAAGTAAGATCAGTCTTTAGATTCTCCTAAATATACTTTTATGCATTGGCTGACATACTTTATTCCATACGACAACACTGAAGTAACAGGAAGCTGACTAAAAGATCAGATGGAATCTTGTTAAGAGAATGTGTTATTTTTCTAATCAAACAGATATTGTAGGGTTAGGGTGGAATCATTCTTACAGTTAAACCACTTCCCCTTTCAAGTGTAGTATCTTGAAAGAGGACCGATTCCTTAACTGGCTTTCAATAAATTAAGCTTTATTCTAGCAGCAGTACTCAAAATGTTAGGTTAGTAAGTCTGTAGTACATTAACAAAATATCTCAATAATAAATCAATATAAGCTAAATTATAACAAAATATAAATATATAACAAAGATATATATCAATGACTATATATATATATATATATATATATACATACACACACACATATAAATATATACATATGTGTATGGATGAGGACAGCTGTGTAAAGAAGAGTTGATCTCTAACTGTGGAGGGAACCTGTGGGAGAGGTAGACCCAGGAAGATGTGGGATGAGGTGGTGAACTATGATCTTCGGATATTGAGTCTCACAGAGGCGATGACAAGTGACTGAGACTTCTGGCGAATTGCTGTGCTTGAGAAGACACGTCAAGCTAAGTGAAATCGTCGTCATGGCCAGTGTTGGTGATGCATGAACGGCACCCATGCTGGTGATACATAAAAGGTGCCTGTGCCACGTAAAAGGTGCCCATGCCGGTGACACATAAAAGGCGTCCATGCCATATACATGTAAAAAGCGCCCATGCCAGTGTCACGTAAAAGGTGCCCATGCCAGTGACACGTAAAAGGCACCAAGTCCACCCTGTGGAATTGTTGGCATTAGGAAGGGCATCCAGCCATAGAAACCAAGCCAAAACAGACTGGAGCCTCATGATGGTGCCACATAAAAAGCACTAGTGCTGAGAGTCCAGTGCCGGTGCCATGTTAAAGCACCCAGCACACTCTGAAAAGTGGTTGGCTTTAGGAAAGGCATCCAGCCGTAGAAACCAAGCCAAATCAGACTGGAACCTGGTACAGCCCTCCAGCTTGCCAGTTCCAGTCAAACCGTCCAACCCATGCCAGCATGGAAAACGGACGTTAAAAAATGATGATGATGATGATATATATATATATATGTATATAAAACAGTGTATAATCCAATTCATTATTGTTTTTTCGTTGGAATGAACCAATTTAGCAAATTATGTAATACTGAAATTCTTCATGTTTATTTTTTCCTTTTTCTCAATAAATTAGTTGGTGTGTGTGTGTGTGGGGATAATGATCATGATCTTTGATGGGGTAATTAGAAGAGGAGGTGGTAGTGTAATATGACCTTGACCATTGCAGGATTTCTTAAACTGGTGAGACTGATAATCAGAAGAAACATTTGTTAGGGTTGCAATGAATAAAGAAATTATTGGAATTAACTTACCTTTCCATTGAGAACAATATTTTGACTTCCGCACAGAACAGACTGACGACTGACTTTATTCCCAGAAGCCTGAAGATGCATAAAATATAATTATTAAAAAGAACTACATACACACACAAATGTATATAATATATATATAACTTGATAGATAAGGCAATTCAGAAAGTCCCTGGTCCATCAGGGATTACTACTGAGATGCTTAAAATATCTGGCAGAGTAGGATATGGTCTAGTCACCCGTATAGTTTATCAGGTTATTCAGGAAGGTGTCATCCCCAACGGTGTAGCAGCATTATAGTCAGCTGTTACAAGGGTAAATGAGATGCCCTAGATAGAAGTAATTGCAGAGGTATCAAACTGCTAGACCAGGTCATGAAACTTACCGAGAGAATTATAGCCCAATTAATTAGAGACACTATCTTCTTAGACTACTGCAGGAGAAGTATTTAGCTAAGAGTAAACCATTATACTTGGCATTTGTTGATCTGGAGAAAGCCTTTAACAGAATCCCTTGCTCTGTGATATGGTGGTTTTCTGAGGAAGTTAGGGATAGATGAAAGGCTTGTGAAGGCTGTACAAGCCATGTACAGGGGTGCTGTTAGCCATGAGTACAGTGATGAATTTAGTGTGCAAGTAGGCATACACCCAGGCTTGGTTCTCAGTCCCTTCTATTCATCATTGTCCTCTAGATCATAACAGAGGAATTTAAGACTGGAAGCCCATGGGAACTACTATATGCTGGTGATCTTGCTCTCTTAGTGGAATCTGTAACAGAATTAGAAAAGATATTCCCGGTATGGAAGCAAAACCTAGAATGAAAAGGTCTTAAAGTTAACTTGGCAAAGACCAAGGTTCTAGTAAGCAAGAAAACAAACAGGACCCTACCCACTTCAGGAAAATGACCTTGCACGATATGTAGGAAAGGTGTAGGCAGTAATTCCATATGGTGTACTCAATGCAAGCTATGGATGCACAAGAAGTGCAGTGAAATTGCAGGAAGGTTAACGAAGAAAGTAGTTTTTGTGTATGGAAGATGCACAGGTGCCATAAAGTCTAAGGTCACACAGGAAATTGATTTTCTCAAATGCCCTGGAGGCTCCTTAGAGGTAGTAGATAGTTTAGGTTACTTCGCCAACTTAATTAGCAGGAGAGAAAGATATTCTGAAAGTGTGGTTGCTAGAATAAGAATAGAATGGAGAGAGTTAAGAGAGCTGTTACCTCTGTTGGCAACAAAAGTTATCCCTCTCCGAGTGAAAGGCAGATTGTATGATGCTTGTGTATGTATAGTAATGCCTCTTGGTAGTGAGAAGTGGACCCTGAATGCAGAGGACATGCAAAGACTAGAGAGGAATGAAGCTAGTATGCTCTGCTAGAAGTGCAATGTTAGTGTAGATGTATGACAAAGTGTAAACATGTTGAGAGAAAAGTTAGGCATAAGAGGAATCAGATGCAGTGTGCAAGAAAGAAGACTGCTGGTTTGGTCATATGATGCATATAGATAAGTACAGTTGCATAAAGAAGTGTCGGTCGCTTAAAGTGGATGGAGCTTGTGGGAGAGGGAGACCCAGGAAGATATGGGACAAATATTGAAGTCTGATCTCAAGAAGCTGAGCCTTGCAGAGGAAATGACAAAGGACTAAGATGATTGGCAGTTTGCTGTGCTCACGAAGACCTGTCCATTACAGCAAAAATGATATCCTAAAACTACTGTTATGCTTGTATGTACGACGTCCTGTCACCCTCTCTCTCTTACACGTTAAGCACCTTCCCTTACCGTTTTCATCCATCCACCATCTATGGTACTACTCAGCTGCTGTACTCACCTGAGAGCAAAATCAGCATATATTACATCCTATCCCCTCCCAAACTACTTCTATTTGTCATCATCCCTACCCACACTATTTCAACCAATCACCTCCTTTCTGTGCCTTCAGCCACTGCTCTCTCTCTCTCTCTTCTCCTCTGCTATACTCCATTCTAAACATCCTCTCTTATCTGCTATCATTCTCAACACCCTCCCATATCTACCATCATGACCCACCTACTATAGTCCCTTATGTATCTTTACTCTTTGTAGAACATCCAATACTTTCTCTTCTATTCTCCTTCCCGAGCCACTCCTATATCTCCCACCTTATCCCTCTCCATACTGGTTATTTCCCATCATTGTTCTTCACTTACTACATTAACCTCTACCCCCACCACCTTACTCTCCCCTCATCCTCTGATGAAAGTTTCCACTCTCTCATCCCCTCCCATCACCCATTGTCTGCATCCTCTCTTATGCTCACTCTCTTGTTCCTTGAGAGTTTGTTCTTGCACCCCATCATTACCTTCCTTTTATCTTCTTCAGTCATCTATCTCCTCTATAGCAAGACACATGTGCTTGTCCCTCTGTCCCTTTCAACACCAAGCATAAAACCATCCACCTCCACCTCTCAAATACTTCCTCTTAGTAAGTGGGAGATTTTTCCCTGTTTTGTTTTTCACTAATGCCAGTAGCAAGAAAAAAAGCACCCAGTACACTCTGTAAAGTGGTTGGCATTAGGAAGAGGTATCCAACCATAGAAACCATGCCAAACATGACATTGGAGCCCAATACAACGCTGCAGCTTACCAGTTCCCTGTCTAACTTTTGTGCCAGTATGAGAAAGTGGATGTTTGATGATGATGATGATGATGATAATATATATATATATCCTCATCATCAGACAACATTTACTGCATACTAGGCAAAGTATGTTGTTACCAAAATTGGAGTAGTGTAGTGCTTGTCATCAGGTCAAAATTATTCCAAATTTTGTAATTGGATGAAGTTTATTTTATACATTAATAAATTTATAGATCTATTAATAATCAATTGTATGCTGGATGCTAATGAGTTAATGACCACGATCTACCTGATCCCTATAAACTGATATTATTTGTCCATGAATATTTATTGTACATACCAAGCTGGGCCCATGGAAAATCCACAGTTGTTAAGTGGGGGTGATGTTCCATTTACACCAAGAACAGTAGTAATTCTATTCCTCATAGGAATTTAATACCGTTTAATGTCTGGACCTCATTTGAAAGGTCCACCTTTTGAATAAATAGGACCAGTGTCTGAGATTGCATGTGCTTCTTCTAACTCTATTGAACACAGGAAGAATGGCTATTGGTGTCTGTTTATATATAACTGACCATACTGTGGCATTTTGATTTTCAGGGTGGACAGTACAAGTTGTATAGTAACTTAGTCCTTTAACTCTGAAACAATGAGGTTCCCATCCTTCAGGTGCAATACTTTCACTCCAAATGAAGCAAAAGAAACTACACAATTGTAGATTCTAATATTTTAATGGAAAAAGATCGATTCTACATTTATCTTCATTTTATGTCCACTTTCCATGCAGGCAAGGGTTAACCAATTTGACAGGATCCGACACTGGTCAGAGGACCATGTCTTGCTCCAGTGATTTTGTCTTGGCTTAATTTCAACAGCTGGATTCCCTTCCTATCACCAACCCCTTTATGCCACAAACACTAGTGAGGTCATCTTGTTAGTCACAAGAGGAGCCTCCACCACTGAAATAGAGTATAGCAGTTGTGATAGTGGTATTGAAATGTTAGAAGCCTTCAGTTGAAGTAGAGTAGTTACATCAGAGTTTAGAATGTTGTGCATCTCAAAGAAGAGGAAGGTTTATAAAACAATGCTGTAATATAGAGTCATCCAAGCTCTGATGCCATCAAAGAACACATGTCTAAATGATTATGAGAGTGCAATAATAGGTACTGGGTATACTGGAGTAAAAACCATTTGATAAACATTACAGAGTTTGTCTCCTACAATTGAGTGGTATGAAATACATAATCTCAAATGTGTGAGTGTATGCTTATGTCTTTTTGTCTTGACATCACATGATAGTTGTAAATAATTGTCATTGTCATACAAGCGGTGCTATTCAATTCTGTGAAAACATGTTTGGCTATGGGAAAATATTACCTTGCTTGGAAACAAGAGAAGGTTGGCAACAAGAAGGGCATATATTGTACATCCAATGAAGTATGCTAGCTTCATTTCTTTCAAGCCTTCTCTGCATTGAAAGACCATGTCTCACTATCATGCAGCATTGCAGTTCTAACACAAGTGTCATACAATTTCCTCTTTACTTTAAGGACAAAGACCTTTGTTGTCAGCAACGGTAGAAGCTTGCTGAACTTTCTCCAGCCTGTTCTTAACCTGGCTACTTTACTTTCAGAACAATCATCTCCCTTGCTAATTACATCTCCCAGGTAACAGAAGCTATCAACTTCTAATGAACCATCTGGGCATTTAAGAGAAACTATTTCTAGTGTGCTCATAGTATATACTGCTCCAGTGCATGTCACAAAAAAAAATACTTTCTCCGTTGATCTGCCTGTGATTGGTCTACACCTCTTGTGTGCCCATAGCTTACATTAAGTACAGCATATAGAGTTTATACCTACTCCTTTTCTGCATATTGAGCAAGGCCATTATCCTGAAGGTACCAGGGTCCTGCCTTCTTTCTTACTAAATATTAATCTTTGCTCGGTTTATCTTAAGACCTCTCAATTCTATTGGGTGAGTGCATAATTAATGATGTTTTTTTTTATTCTAAATTTATTCGAAAATTAATGACTATTTTATAATTTAAATAAAACTGTTGTAAATTAAATTATAAACGGTCGTTAATTATGCACCAACCCAATAGTTTTAGCTTCCATGCCTGGATTTCCCACTTTAATTCCCCAATAAATTCAGCAATGAGAATTATAGATCATCAGCATAAAGGAGGAGTTCTTATGAACAGCCAGTTTTAAACTCCTCTGTGATGGCCTGTTGAGCTGTGCTGAATAGGAGATGACAGAACCTTGATGAACTTCTGTTTTCACATTGAATTCATCATTGAAATTGTTGTTGACTCTCATTTTACTTACTGCATCTTTGTACATGGCTTGTACAGCCCTCACAAGCCATTCATCTATACTTAGTTTCCTTAGTGACCACCAAATTACTGAATCTTTGTATTAACAATTTTTACTAACCGTATTTACCCATCTTTGAATTAATCATGCTTACTTAGAACTCACTTTACATAGATGCAGCTAGTGTAACATGTATGAATGATGATCAATTAAGCATGAGGACAACTGTTAGACATGCCTGTTGACAAACGCATATTGAAACCTTCCTTTCAGATGCAGTATACTGTCTCCCTTCTCCCTGCATCCTCCCTCATCCCTTTCCACTTCTTCAGAGTTGGCACTGTCAATGTAGGCACATTGAAAGGTAGGTCTGGCGAGATTGCTGAGATGCTTGAATGGAGGCGTGTTGATGTGTGTTGCATCCAAGAAGTACAGTGGAGAGGAGCATCAGCCAGGTTCCTCAAAGGCAAGAAAAATAGGTGTAAAATCTTTTGGAAGGTAACAGTGATGGGGTGGGCAGTGTGGGCATTCTCCTAGCAGAGAAATGGGTGAATAAGGTGATTGAGATAGTCAGTGTGCGACAGAGTACTTAAGCTTAGTTTAATTTTGCAATCAGTGTGACAATCATTTCTGCCTACTCCCCTCAAGCAAGGCTGTCAAATGAACAAAAGAATCGTTTTTAGGACATCCTTCTGCAGACTACCTCAAAGACAGATGACAATGACCATATCTTTGTGGTTGGTGATTTCAATGGACATGTTGGGCAGCTCCCGGGCATCTTCCATGGTGCTCAGAGGGGCCATGGTACTGGCTCCTGAAATGAGGAGGGTTACAAGGCTACTGGAGTTCAGTGATGCGACTAACCTGATGATCTGCAACACCAATTTCAGGAAGCCAGTCAGTCACCTGATAACCTATCAATCTGGTGACAAACTAGCCAGATTGATTGCATTCTCACAAGTCAGTGAGATGCTGCTCTTAAATGCTAAGACCTTCCCTGGTGAAGAATGCACACCCCAGCATAGATTAGTCATTAGCGATTTGAGGCTACAGGCTAGAAGGATTCCAAGAAGCAAACCAGTCTGGAAACTAAAGGATCGTTTAAATGGTCAGAGATTTAGGGATGCCCTAATTGAAAGATTTAATGAGGAGGAGGAACTTCAGACTTGTAATATAGAGGAAAAATGGAAATACCTACGGGACAGCTTGCTAAGCATCACAGACCAAATCTGTGGCTGGTGCAAAGTCCCAACCAGACCTAGGGTGACATGGTGGTGGAACGGGGTTGTAGACAAGTCCATTAGAGTGAAGAAACAGGACTGGAAGAATGGTGGTAGCAGAGAGCTATATCAAGTAGCCAGGAGGGACGCTAGAATGCAGGTATACTTAGTGAGGAGAGAAGCAGATGGAGGAAATTTGCCAATGTTCTACGGTGTGAGGACCAGAGGCTTGAGGTATTCCAGATAGCAAGACAGTGTGTGAGAGAAAATCGTGATGCTGTAGGAGAATAGCGTGTTTGTTTGGATGATGGCTCACTTGCAGTTAGTGATTTTGCAAAGAAGGAAGCTTGGAAATATCACTATGAAAGGTTGCTAAATGTAGAGAATGCATGGGAGGAGAGCCTGCCTAATGTGGACCCAACAGAAGGACCGGATATCCGTATCGACAGTAGCTTAGTAGATAAAACAATGAAGGACATGAAGACAGGGAAAGCCCCCGGCCCATCGGGAATCACCACTGAGATGCTTAAAATATCTGTCAGTATGGGATATGACCTAGTCACCCATATAATTAATCAAGTGATCCATAAGGGAGTCATATCCAATGACTGGTGTAGCAGCACTATTGTCAACTGCTACAAGGGTAAAGGTGACACCCAAGACAGACATAATTACAGAGGTATGAAATTGTTGCACCAAGTAATGAAAGTTACAGAGAGGGTCAGGGCTCAACTAATCAGAAAGAGAGTTAGCCTAGATGAGATGCAGTTTGGTTTTGTGCCAGGGAGAAACACTACTGACACTATATTCCTGGTAAGGCAGCTGCAAGAGAAGTACTTATCCCAAAATAAACCCCTGTACCTGGCTTTTGTTGACAAGGAGAAGGCCTTTGACAGGGTCCCCTGCTCCCTCCTCTAGTGGTCAATGTGGAAACTAGGAATTGATGAATGGCTGGTGAGAGCTGTACGAGCCATGTACAGGATTGCTGTCAGTAAGGTGAAAGTTGGCAACGAGTATAGCAATGAATTCAGCATGCAAGTAGGAGTGCACCAGGGGTCAGTTCACAGCCCCCTCCTGTTCATCATAGTCCTCCAGGCCATAACAGAGGAATTTAAGATGGGCTGCCCTTGGGAAATCATCTATGTTGATGATCTTATTCTTATAGCTGAGTCACTCCCAGAACTAGAGAAGAAATTTCAGGTGTGGAAGCAAGGTCTGGAATCAAAAGGCATTAGAATTAACTTAGCTAAGACCAAAGTCTTAGTAAGTAGGAAAACAGACACGTCACAAATCCCTTCAGGGAGATGGCCCTGCTCGATTTGTAGAAAAAGTGTAAGTAGAAAAGTGTAAGGTGTACCCAATACAAGCTATAGACACATAAGATGTGCAGCAGTATCACAGGTCAATTAACAGGAAAAATAGTCCTTGTGTGTGGCAGATATGTGGGTACAATAAGCACTAGGAATGTACAAAGAATAGACTCTGTCAAATACCCAGGGGAACATCTAGAAGTAGTAGATAGCTTCCATTACCTGGGTGACCAAATCTACAGTGGAGGAGGCTGCTCTGAGGACATAGCTGCTAGAGTAAGAACGGGCTGAGCGAAGTTCGGAGAGTTGCTACCTTTGTTGGTAACAAAGGGCCTCTCCCTCAGAGTGAAAGGCAGACTGTGTGATGCCTGTGTGCAAACAGCCATGCTACATAGCAGTGAAACATGGGCTGTGACTGCAGAGGATATGTGGAAGTTTGAAAGAAACGAAGCTAGTATGCTCCGCTGGATGTGCAATGTTAGTATGCTTGTACGGCTGAGTGGGAGTGCCCTAAGAGAAAAATTGGGTATAAGAGGCATCAGATGTTGTGTGCAAGAGAGAAGATTGCGCTGGTATGGCTATGTGATGTGTATGAAGGAGGACTGTTGCGTGCCATTCTCTAACTGTGGAAGAGGAAGAACCAGGAAGACGTGGAATGAGTTGGTGAAACATGATCTTCGGATGTTGAGTCTCACGGAAGTGATGATTAGTGACCGAGACTGTTGGCGATCTGCTGTGCTTGAGAAGACTCAACAAGCTTAGTGGATTCGAAATTGTAGCCAATGTTGGTGACACGTTAAAGACACTTGTGGCGTTGACACGTTAAAGGCACCGGGTACACTCTCTGGAGTGGTTGGTGTTAGGAAGGGCATCCAGCCATAGAAACCAAGCCAAAGTAGACTAGAGTCTGGTGCAGCTCCCCAGTCTCCAGTCAAACCATCTAACCCATGCCAGCATGGAAAACGGATGCTAAATGATGATGATGATGATGAATTCATTTGCAGAATAAAAATGCTTCATCTATGAAAAATAACAAAAATGGTGTCAAGCATTATACACACACACATACACATCATATTATATCACATTGACTGACATATAACACTTCTTGGATTAACTGTACTTATTTGTTACAGATGTGAATACACTGAGGTACTGAAAACAAAATAAATGTGGGGATGGTTATGGCTGGAACTCATTTGATCAAAGATCTGGTCTGTCAGGATGACTGAACTGAGACTTCGAAATAGCAATGTCTTGTAAAATTCTCCTCCTCCATTTGTTGAGCAATCACGTACAGACACAAGTCACAAGAAAATATCACTTGATAACATGTACGACACTTTGGCTCTAGTTGTTTTAGATGTCTCTGTAATCCCTGGTAGACATAGACACCCTCTTGGCCCACTTGGTCCTCTTGGACTCTTATCTCAGTAGAACATCCAGGATGTGACAGCTGAAGGGATAGAGGGCAGCACCAGCATTTGAATGGTTCTCAGCGAGGGGAGAAATGTGAAATGAAGTGCCTTGCTCAAGGATACAATGCACTGCCAAGTCCAAGAATTGATCTTATGATCATGAGCATAACATCCTATACTTGTTAACATAAATAACCAAAACACACATGCATACTCTCTCTCTCTCTCTCTCGCACACACACGCGCACGCACACACATAATCTTTGAAGCTTTTCAAGTATTGATGGTGACAACATTTGAAAAGCTAAATGTAATCATCATCATCGTCATCATTATCACCATCATCACCATCATCATCATCATTGTCATTATCATCACCATCATCATCTAATGTGCAGGCATAGGTGGTACCATATAACACAGGGATCTCCAACTCAAATGATGCAAGGGCCACACCTCATGCCAGTGGAGGTCTTAAAGGGCCACAAAATTTTTTTCTGTTTGCTTGGAACTCTTTCAAAGAAAAGTTATACCTGATGCTGTTTCCCATTATTTCCATAATAATAGATTATAAATCAAGATGCCAGAATTCGATTCTCAAGCAAAGGCAGCATATTTATTTCTCAACAACTGATGACAATGATGGTTAGACATATTTATGGCATATAATACATGTTTATAGATAGAATGTACTCTCTGCTCAAAACTACTAGTTACTTTTCTGGCACCACTTTTACTTAACCAGCTCGGAAATTTCAGGCATTATTGTCCTGGTTGTTGTCAATCTTAAGGATGATTTCAAATGTTCATCTGTCAGCCTGAAATGCAGGTAAGTCTTGTTCCATTTTAAGGTTGAAAAAAACCTCTCACACACATATGTGCTTCCAAACATGCACAACACTTTCTTAACCAAACATATGATGTTTGGGTATTTCATAGGGTCAACATAGGTGTAGAACTGAGGCACTCCAACATCTGAAAACTTTTGTTTTAATGCTGAATCACATGAAATGTCAATAAGTTCAATTTGAATTGAGGAAGAAACATCATTAACATCAATAGCAAAGGGGTTCGAAAACACATCAAGCTGTGGCTTCATTTCCTTCAATTCCTTGAATCATCTGTCAAATTCCCTCTTCAGTTTGTGGATAAATTCCACACACTCCTGTAGTGCATCACAGTCCACTTAATTCAACGTTTTCAGTGATGGGAAATGGTCAAAGTTTTTTAGTAGTAGTTGTTTCTCCCACAGACTTAGTCTCATTTTGAAAGCAGTGATGTTGTCATTCATTTGCATAATCATGTTTGACTCACCTTGGAGTTTCAAATTGAGTGTATTCAGGTGCTTAGTCATGTCAACAAGAAGAGCCAAACATGTACAAAAATCCTCATCACCCAATTCTGGGACATCTGTTTGCTTTGTAGCCATGAACACACCTATTTCTTCCCTAAGCACAAAGAATCTCTACAAAACATTACCCCGACTTAGCCAGTGTACCTCAGAGTGATAAAGCAGATCTCCATATTCACTCCAGGAAGGTCTTGAATTGGCGAGGATTCAAACTGCATGCTCTGATGCTATTTACGATTTTGACTATAACATCCATGACATTTTGTATCTTCACTGCTTTTCCACAGAGGGCCTCTTGATGAATCAGGCAATGTACAGGTACAATAGGTTGACAGCCAAGTTCAAGTTGCCCATTAACTTGTGTAGGTTGAACTATGTGAAATGTTAGGGAAAGAAACCTATCTGTTTCTTGCAATACATACCAATACATACATCTACAGTAAAAATTTTTCATGGGCTCTTAAAATACTACTGTGGATTTCCAATTTACTATTTTGGTGTGTAGACCCATCAAAATCTTATATGGACTCTCAGGAGCCATATGGACCTCGTTTGAGAACCATTGGTTTAGGGTATAAATTTGTAGTTTAGTAAAGTAAAAAAATCGTACTTACTGGTTTGTATGTAAACACATGGTTACAAATATAAACGGTCAGTTTGACTGTGTAGCTTGCTACTGAATTTGGCACAGGGAAGCAAAACACGTATGTACACTTCAAGAGTCCAATTTACATATACAGGCCTGTAGACAGAAAAAAATTCAGGAGGGGAGGGAGCAGGGGTACCTGAAAAAACTTTTCCTGAGAGAAAAAAAAAAGCTCTATGGGTACTCACCTAAAAATTGCCAAAAATGGGCACTTTTTAAAATATTTTTCTAAAATTGTTTCTTTTTAAATTCTGAAAAAATTCGGGGGTCGGGGAATGTACATCCCACCCAACAGGCCACGGGCCTGTACATATATATATATATATATATATATATTTTATTTTCTCCTTGGAGATAGCGGGCCATAAAAAATCGCTTGGCAGGCTGCATGCTGGAGACCCCTGCTCTACCCCCTCATGATCTATTGTATCTTGAGATGTTCCAACATCCCACCACCACCTTTTTTTTTTTTCCAGCTACTCCCACCCACCCTTATATATAATGCTGAGTTGCATTGTATCTCTTTTGCAAGACATCCAGGTTTGTTCTTCCATCACATTCTAACCTCTCAACACTTGGCATAGAACTATCTACCTTCCCTCTCTTAAATATTAACCCTCCCCCCCCCATCATTTAGTCAAGGAGGCTTTTTCCTTTTACTTTTCCCTGCTTTTTTCCTTCCTGTTCCTTTCTTTTCTTGCCTTGCAAGTTACTTGGCAACTTTGCTAGTGCTGGTGGCAAAAACAAAAAGCACCCAGTACACTCTGTAAAGTGGTTGGTGTTAGGAAAGGTATCCAACTACATGGTTCAGGGTTCAGATCCTCTGATGGCAAGTGTCTTCTAATATAGTCCCAGGTTGAGTGGATTTGGTAGACAGAAACCGAAAGAAGCCAGTTATATATATGTATATGTGTAGGCGTGGCTATATATGTATAGGCGTGGCGTGGCTGTGTGGTAAGAAGCTTGCTTCCCAACCACATGGTTCTGGGTTCAATCCCACTGCGTGGC
>JAOPUL010104958.1:0-14461 GCA_027564515.1 Octopus rubescens | reverse complement strand
TCTGATCTTAACTCATTAGAAGTCTTTTCACATACATTTTTGGTCTTGGTGTAAAAGATGGATTTACAGCTAATATTATGCTCAATACCACAGATTTGCTAGTCAGCTGCTTGACATTAACCATTTGACATTAACCATTTGAGCATGTCCCTTAGTGGTTAATCATATGTGCATCTCCGATCATGAGCAGGAGTAATGGAGGAGCATCATAGTCATGTGTTGATAGAAATTCATTGGGGTTTGAATAATTCACCTCTGGAAACATGGATGTTTCGTTCATCATCCTTAAACAACAACTTATTGGGACCGTTTAAGCGGGATTCTACTCGACCTAAAACAAATTCTAACTGGGCCCACACCTGCAAGGTCATGTGCTGTTTATCTTGATATGGGATCACCATGTCGCCGACATATGGTTGTGATGCATGTGCCAGATGTACCCTTATTAGACAGGTAGTCATGATTGTTGTATTAGGCTTCGTATATTTGTACCTCAGTGTCACTTTGATGGCATGCACTGCTCACTCACTCACTAGTAATAATAATAACCTACAGGTAAGCGTCGGGCAAGGTGTAGTACTTGTAAACCCACCCCGAGACCTTGAAATACCGGGTTGGTGTCCAGCAGAGTTAAGTCTGTCCCATGGGATGAGGGTGTCGCTTTAACCTTGGCCGGAAACCTCTCTAGAGATGGTGCCTCAATGAAACCACTGGTGGTGGTGTCACCTCGTCACCAGAATCCTCATGAGTGGAAATGTCAAATACGAATTCATTAAACAGCGGCATGAAGGAACTGAAAACAGTGCATATGAGGGTAGGTGTGGACTCTCTGAGCCTTGGTTAGCAACCCACCTAGTGATGGTGTCATGATAAAACTACTGGTGATTGCACAAACTTGCAAATGCTATCTCTAAATGAGTGATGTCAAAATCAAATAATAATCAGAACTGCGTTAACAGGAACGGAACTGAGAACAGTGAAAGTGTCGCGCACGGCAGGAAAGGAGCATCTGATCAAGCTCCTGCAGGTCGTCTTCAAGGCCCGAAGCGAAGTCAGAAGTGCAAAAAGAAAAGTAAAATGAAATAGGAAAAAGAGGTAAACAAAATCGTAATTGAATGCTGACTGAGCAGTGAGCCAAATAAAAGAGGATTCATGAAACGAATGAAGAGAATATGAGATGAAAAAGTAGCTTTTGAAGCATCCGCCCAGCGTATGATAGATCGGACAAGGGCAATTCGTGTGAACGACTGGTTTACAGGATTAGAGGCTGAAGAAATTCAGAGAAGAATAAAAAGAGAGCTGGAAGAGAGTGAAACTGCAATAGCAGAAAGTAGTAATGAAGTGGTAAGAGATGAAGAATATGAAAAAGAAGGAAATTCCTATGTGTCTGAGAGTAGTAATGAAGTAAATAGTGAAGATGACCTAGTTGGACAAACGACAGTAAATGCTGTACACGATTTGAATGACGCAGAGAAGGAGATTCTAGAAATGCTGCGAGGTAAAATGTATGATGGGAATAATGAAGTACCACCAAAGGTAAGATATATGGACATATATGGAGGCAAAGTAAGAAGAGCCACAGGCAAAGTAAATGACGTTTTGTGGTTGATTAAAACAGAAAATATTAGTCGAACAAACCAGCTAATCATAGCTGCTGCTAATGTTGTAGATGACGTAGTAGGATACAAGCGGAAAACTGAAGAAATGAAAGGAAACGAAAAGAAAGAACCAAACTAAAGGAAGAGAATACGAATGAAGCTGGAAAAGACACGGTAATAACTGGGTCATTTAAATAGGATAATGAGAGGAGAGCTCAAAAATAAGGTAGTAACCAGAAACTTGAATGGACAGTATAGGTTAGAAGAAAGGGGAAAGCAAACAGTACATGAAGAATTGTCACAAAAGGTGACAGCGTTAAAGGCCAACATTGAAAAGATATGATACTAGATGCAAAGGTTTTGAACAGAATAGAATGTTCCAATCAAATAGAAGGAAATAAAGGAGGACCAGCATCAGGATCTGATTCCAGATGCGAAAGAAAGTAAAGTATTTGGGGGAGAACTGTGGAACAGGCCGGTGAGACATAACGAAAGTGCAGAGTGGGTAACACAGGTGGAAAGACAACTGGCAACGGCGCCAAGACAAAATGATGTCAGGATTGACCTATATACAGTAAGATTGAAGTTTTAAAAATTAGCAAATTGAAAAGGACTTGACCCGGATGACAAGTGGACGAATGCCGCTATACCCCAAAGACCCCTTGAAAGGTAACTTAGTATCAAATGTTCGACCTATAACCTGTTCACCACTTATGTGGAAGCTCATGACTGGTGTCTTGAGAGAAAGCTATATAACCATCTGGAAAGTAACAATCTACTTCCAGAAGAGCAGAAAGGATGCAGGAAACAAAGTAGGGCCACAACAGACCAATTATTAGTTGATAAAATAATAATTAGAAATTGTAAACGCAGATTGACGGGACTGAATGTAGCATGGTTAGATTACAAAAAAAGCATAGTACATGATACCGCACAGTTGGATAAGTAAAGCAATGAGCATGTTTGGAGTGGCAGAAAATGGTAAATGAAAGTATGAAACATTAGAATACTGAATTAATTGGGGGAAAACAGAGACTTCGAAAAGTGAACACCAGACGTGGAATATTTCAAGGTGATAGCTTATCTCCATTGCTATTTGTATTGGCCATGATACCGCTCAGTTTGATAATGCGGAAAATTTGAATAGCTTATGATTTGGGAAAAGGATATGGTCAAATAAACCATCTCCTTTTTATGAATGATATAAAGAAGTGTGCAAAAATTGAGAAACAGCGTGAAAGGCTTATAGATACAGTTCGCATTTTCTCAAATGATGTAGGTTTGGAGTTGGGGCTCGATAAGAGTGCTACGTTAAAAATGAAACGAGGAAGATTTGAAGGAAGCCAGTGAATTGAAATGCCAAATGGGCAAATATTGAAAGCGGTCGAGAAAGGACAGTGGTACAAATACTTGATGATACTAGATGCAGATGAAATATAGCACGAAGAAATGAAACAAATTACCAGTAGGGATTATACGAGGAGAGTTAGAAAATTGTTACAATCAAGGCTGAATGAAAGGAATGTAATCAAAGCAATAAATACAAGAGCAGTACCCGTAATCAGATATGGAGTAGGGAATGAAGACTGGACGAAAACGACATCCAAAAGCTTCACAGAAAAACCAGAAAATTAACAATGCATGGAGCACATCATCCAAAACCTGATACCAACCGACTATGGCTAATTGCTTTGGAAGAGTGTATATAGACGGAGAGAAAAAAACATGCTTCAATATTTGGAGAACAGCACAGACAAACTACTAATGGCTGTGAATAAGGAACATGCGATGAAGTGTAGAATAGGAGAAGAATACAAACATGAAATTCAAAGGGAACCCGTTAGACAGATTGAGGAGAAACCTTTACATGGCCAATTTTGGAAAGCCACTGAGGAAGTATGTGGAACAAAATTCTGGGCTTGGTTTTAAAAAAAAGGGCAATTGAAAAAAGAAACAGAAAGCCTGATTATAGCAGCTCAAGATCAAGTGATAAAAACGAACAAATTGAAGAAAAATGTATATGGGGAGAATGTGTCAGAAAAATGTAGTTTCTGTGGAACTCGGAACGAGACAGTGGCACATATTTTTGCAGAGTGTCCCAAGTTGGGCCAGGAAGAATAAAAGAAATGGAGGCATGACCAAATAATAGACCAGACATACCAAGAATAGACAAGGAAAAGCGAAGGTGCTTACTAATTGATATATTATGTCCGTTTGATCCTAGGATCGTAAAGAAAGAGGACGACCCCCCCCCCAAAAAAAAACAGTTCTTAAAATTTTATATTGCAAGAATTTCGAGTATGAAAACTGTAAAGGTTGTACCAATAATAATAGGTGCATTGGGGCTGTAAGCAAAGATATAGACAAATGGTTGACGGGGATTGGAATACAATGTCCCATAGAACGTCTACACAAATGTTGCCTCTTGGGGACAAGAACGATTATCAGTAGGGTTCTAAGCAATTGAAAGACTATTGAAAGCGTGAGGATAGCTAAAGTTACAGGTAGTAACCCGCTACCCATAAAGATCCTACCAGCAATAAGGCCAAATCTGAGTTAAATAGCAATAATAATAAATAATATTACTAATAATGATAATGATTTTTTAATTGACTACAGAAGGTTTACATCAAGAAAAACATTATGGACAATACAGGAAAAAACAAAGAATATGGGTGTGTATGTGTGTGAGTGTGTGTTGCCGTGTAAACAGATTTAACATAATACATATATATAGTAGTAATGAACAATAGAAAAAACAACAACAACAGTTAAGAGGTCACACATGTAGAGTGTATTAGATTC
The DNA here is from genome assembly GCA_027564515.1 of Octopus rubescens. Classification (NCBI taxonomy): domain Eukaryota; kingdom Metazoa; phylum Mollusca; class Cephalopoda; order Octopoda; family Octopodidae; genus Octopus; species Octopus rubescens. Next base: position 10,058 of record JAOPUL010104958.1, on the reverse strand, counting down.
ACGCTCGGATGGAAAAAGAAGGAAGGTAAAAAAGTGTATTTTACCCTTTGTGCATAGTCGGAAAAAGAAGAGGGAAGAATCCGGTGGAAAGGAGACGGTTAAGGAAAGCACTTGTGGATCACATGGTGAAATATATATATATATATATACATACATTAACACTGTGTAATTCTCAATTGGGAGGAGACGTTCGAGGGCTGTTCCTGCTCATGGAAAAACCCAAATAAAACCACGGGTGACCTGATTTGTGGAGCAGGTGCCTTTTCTCATTTCCTCTTCTCCGATTACAGGCGTATGCTCTGGGAAGGCGCGTATACTCGCACCATTCTCGCCTCTCTCATCTACATTTCAGCAAAATGGCTAGAAGGCAACATTTCCCTCTCCGCCCTTATTTTTCTCTTCAAGTGAAACTTGAAGATGTTAATGAGGGATTGGCCAAAGAGAAAAGTGTTTGAATTCAGCCCTTTCAACCTCGTCCACCATACCACCTCTTTCACCATGGCCACCAGGCATATAAAAACCGTCCGTTCTTCTCGGTAAAATGAATACGGCGAGGCGATCTTCACGGTGGACTTAGTTGATAATCGGATCCGTCCCACACGCTACAGCAGGTGTTTGACATAGAGCCACAGGTCACCAATGCTCAGGCACTGGACGAGTTCATGCAGGACGGTTTCGTCGCCCTGCGCGCATCTCGGACATGCTTTGCTGACGGCACTTCCGTTCCTGTATAGTTTATCTCGAGCGAGCAAAACTCCCCGGTAGCACTACCAGTCCAGGAATTTTTGGAAGTTATCCATTAGTTCTGTGCTGAAAAGTCTCCGGAAGAGAGCGGCTAGCTGATCTTCTTCGACGCCCAAGGTCTCCCCAAGAACGTCGTCGCACTTTCCTTTGACCTATCCAGTGTTCGATTGTCTGAGGACTGTGAGCGCTTGAAGGCATTCTACTTTCCAAATGCCTTCTCTCGGGCTTCGTCTAATCCAGAACTGCAGCTCTGTTAAGGAGACCAGCTCCAAAAATACGCGCCTGGTGAACGGTGATCACCTCTATTCAACGTCAAGGAAAAGCTGAGGATGTCGTAGCCTTAGCGCATGTTTGCCCATCATCATCAACGGTACTAGATGACGGAAGCGATGTACGCGTTAGCCACATCAGCCCGACCTTTCAGAGATAGCTTCCTCTCGGCCCATTTCTGGGCAAGATTAGTCCCCCTACTCGTTACCTCGTCCCAGCGTATGTCCATCTGGAGGTCCAGACCCCGAGAAATTTAACCGGTCCGCCTGTCCAGTGCCCAACGACGCGGTTGGACGGCATGGACTTGCTTCTCCAGGTGCCGAGCCGCAAGTTTACTGACTTTCCCTGGTTAATCTTCGCTCCTGAAACCGCTCCATAGTCCCCAAGAGCGGTGCCAATAATTTCGAAGTGTTTATTGATTGACACCACTACGGTGACGTCGGCAGGAGATGGCGACACGGATCTCCTACATCCTGGGTCACGCGGGATGCCCTTCAACTTCTCCAGCTTGTGTAGTAGTGGCTCAAGAATCAGTACGTACAACAATGACGAAGGGGGGAAAACTTGACCGACCGAGTGCATCATGTTGAATGGTTCTGAGAGATGACCGTTCACTCTGACCACTGAACATGTCGCTGTGCATTGCCGCGATTCAGCTCCTGAATAGAAGGGCGAAACCGGCTGCCTTGTGACCCACCGCCAAGTATAGATGATCGACCCTATCGAAGGTTTTAGTTTGATCTAAATTGATCAGGGCCCCACTCGTGCCAGATTCTTTAACCACTTTCTCCATGATGTATCGCGTGAGGTGGAGGTTATCGTGGATACATCTTTTCGGGATGACGCATGTCTGCGCCTCCCCTACCAGATCACCGACGACAAGCACTTATCAGAGTTATGGGACTAAAGTTATCAATACAGTCGCCCTTGTTCGTGTCTTTTCTCAGCAACGCCTCAGCTCACAAAACTGGGAATTATCCCAATCTGTTGCCAGTTGTAGTAAACGTTTGCAAAGAGTTCACCGATCAAGTCTGGCATTTAAGCGTAGAGCTCATAGGGCAGACTATCTAATCCAGGCGATTTATCCTTCGTGCAGCTAGTCATTGCTTCCCGTATTTCATGAACTGTTGTCCGCTCCCGTCGTCGAGAGCCGCAACAGTCTCTCGGGGTAGGAAGTGAAATCCATCCTGTGACCTGGCTCACCGGTACTCCTGAACAGTTTTGCGAAGCGCTGTTGAAAAGCCGCACACATCTGTTTGCGAGCGAATAACGTTTGCCCATCGTGGTCCGTTAAAGATCGGATTGTGAATTTTATTGCCACACCGTTCCTTTGGCACTCAGGCCCATTGAACGACATTCGCCCCTTCATGTATAAGAGCACGCGCCTTAGCTCTGACAACACAGCCTTCATGTTTTGCGTTGAAGAAATGGTCGAGTGCCAATCTCGCTGCGTGTACGTCGGTCGCGATGCCTTTTCCAAAAGCCTCTTCTAACTTCCTTACTAACTCTGCCTCTGCTCTGTTTCGTTCTACTGCTAGTCCTTTTCTAAGCTTTATCGATTCTATTTTAATCGCTATTTTCAGGGCGAACCACCATTTATTGTTGACGATTGCTCCCCTAAAAGCACGCTTAACTAATTCATTAATTCCATCTCTGAAAGCTTTGCTCGTTGGCAAGGAAGCGTTCAGCTTCCTGTAACCGGGTCCCTGTCTATGGGACCTATGTAAATTGACTGTACAGATCACAAATTTGTGGTCTATGTAGTCTACTAGTTTAAGTTGTGGACAACCTTTGCTATCTTTATCTGCTTTTCTACAGAATACTCTAGCCAGATACGATCCGAATAACCCGATGCGGTTTGGTCAGTTTTACACTGGCACATCAGGGAATTCCAATCGATACCTGTCAGACATTTGGAATCGTCTGAACAGGTTTTCGAGGCTGTTGAACCCTCCCCCTGTCTGCTAAGTCCGCAGAATCCCACCGTGCATCTATGATTCCGTTCCAAGCTCAAACTAATACCAAAGATAATTTTCCAGGCGCCTAAAGAAATCTGGTCGTTTTGCTTCTGCCAGGGCATAGACGGCAACTAGCTTGAAAGTATGTCCTTCGCTGCCAGTCACGCCCGGCACCAGCAACATACCTTCTGGATACAGAAAGTTGGTCTGAATCGCAAGGTTCAGATTTTTCCGAAACAACACGGCAACTCGGCCTCCTGCTCCCGGACGACTTGGAGCTGCGTGCATCTCATAGTCTCCGAACATGGGTTGGAAATCTCGCGGCTGGGAAATTCTGGTTTCACTAATGGCCACCACATCGACATTCAGTGCCCTGAGGTCGTTGTGCATGTGACTACGCCTCCAAGGTGACCCCAGACCACATGCATTCATGCTGTCTATTTTGAGCACGGCCATGTTATTGGAAGAAAATGAAAAGCTTACTTGGCTCTGTGCGGAGGGGTGGTTTGTCCGACCCTTCGGTTGGATTGGGGTGTTACCACCAACAAATCACTGAGTATTCGCTTGGTGATGTTCCCTCGAAAATCCTCAATTTCCTGTGGGAAATTGAATTTTAGGTGTGTGCATGTGTCTTTTGTTGTTCTTATAATTTGTATGTGTGTTGGTATGGAGATTGTGGGTGTTATTAAATCTGTTTATGTCATATTGGTGTGTGTTTTTAAGTCAATCATGAGATCGGCGTTTTGTTTAGTTAATTGCCATGTAGTTTATAATCATACTGTCTTTGCTGCTGCTACTGTTGTTGTTGCTGCTGTTGTTCTGTATGTGGGATTGGTTTTGTTTGTGGTGTTGCTGCTTGAGGCAGCGTTTCAGGCGTTTGTGGTAGTGTTGGTGATGCAGTGTCTGCTTTAGGCGTTTTCCAATTTGGAGTTTTCATTTTTAGTATCTCCACTACTTGCGGGGATGAAGATTGTTCTTTATCTGTTGGTTTGTTCTTCCTCATGCCCCCCCGCCTTCATTTATTTTTTTGTCTTCCACTATTCGTCCCGACCAGAACCGCCGTATATCATGTCTAGGCCGTCAGAATCGGGAAGTGGAATATCTTCTGGAGTTGAGAAGTGTCTGGAGGAATCTGTTGTTGGTATAGAGGGCATTGGTGTTGCCGTGGTTGATGTTTCTAGTGGTGAAGGCGCTGTTGTTGGTGTGGTATGAATTTTTGTTGCCGTTGTTAATGTTGTTGTTGTTGTTTGGGTTTTGGTGGATGTTGTTGGTAGGTTCCTGGGTGCTGGGAGAAGAGATGGTCTCTTACCTTTCTCCTTCAATGTGGATAAGAAGGCTGTTAGGTGAGTGGTGGAAGAGCAAATGTGGCACCTGGCCTTCCTTCCTTCCACTCTAACTGGTATTAGGATGCTTCCTGAAAGATGTATTTGGTCTGGTATGGCATCCAAGTTTTCTTTTGTGATTTGGATAAGAATGTATGTCCTTAGCTCTGCCCAGTTTTGCTTTTTGGTCTGATAGACGTCGAGGTTTTTATTGTTTTCCTCAATGCCTATGGTGACCGCAGCAATTAGCCAAGGAACGGCTATTTCTGTCGGCACCTGCTGAATCAGAATGTTCGCAAGTCTCTGGTCGCAGTACGACGGAACTAATAGCAGCTTGAAAGAGTGAGTTTTCACTTCTTCCTCTGTCTTAAATCTCACTTCCACCGTCCCACAACCCCTTTCCCTTTAAATATATTATTTTTGGTTCCAAACGGAACCTAATGTTTATTTTGGATTTAAGCCTTGGTGGCTCTTTCCACTTTCCTCGTCTTCAAGCCAATTATACGGTATGTCACTGTGCGACGTAACATATTTTCGATGGTGTCCATTGGGGAGTTCAGTTTGACAGTTCGCTCATCTCGTTCGATTAACTGTCTGACATTCCTAATTTCCTCTTCAGAGAATTATATTCTCTTCAGAGAAGACTCGGTGGCACTAGCAAAAGAGAGAGTGTTTTTCCAAGCCATTGTACTGACTTGTTGGTCTGTTCTTTCATCATCGTTGTCATCGTTGTTTTTGTTATTGTTGATGGTATTGTTGTTGTTGCTGTTGCTGTTGCTGCTGCTGATGTTATTATTATTGTCTTTGCTATCTGTGCTGCTGTTTCTGCTGCTGCTGTATAAATTGCCGTTACCGTTGTTGTTGTTGTTGTTGTTGTTGTTGTTGTTGTTGTTGTTGCTGACGTCACCGTCGTTCGTACTATTCGGATCTTCGCAAGTGTTTCTGGCGTCATGGCAACAAAATTAAATTATATTATTTTCTGTCGATAAATTAATTTTACCTCGAGCCACGACTACTTAGGGAGTAAAACCTGGTGTTGACTGAAGGCTGCTCGGAACGCTGCTCAGAACTCTGATCCACGTCGACTATTAATATTTTGTTGGGTTCCGGAAATTTTAAAATTGGAATAAATATATTCATTTTAACTTTCACACAAATGCAAAATAAATATTACTGAATAACACCCACAAAAAGGGAGTGTAATTGCAGAGCAATGTTACTACCACGATCCAGACAATGTTAGCAAAACAGTTATAACAAAATATTTGACTGAACGGGCTGCAACCAGCTTAATTAAGTAAGCATTAGGAAATGCTTGCTTAATTACTCAAAACGTACGGAGCTCCAACCCTGCAAGTCTTCCCAGTATCGCATCGGAATGCAGTAATAACAATAAGAATAAGCCAAAGTCAAGAAGTAAGAACAGCAGGTGAAGCAGTTCAAGCAGAATAGACTTTCCCTGGTAGACTAAAAGGAGCGGTATCAGGAGTTAAATGGTGGAAACCGACATGAAGACATAACCCCAAATGCAGAGGAAGGTAAGAGATTTTGGAGTAATTTCTGGAGTGGTAGAAATGCATATAAATTTGATGCAGATTGGCTTAATTAATTGAAACAAGTGTCAACAGATAAGATCCAAGACGCGGTTGGTATCATGGCAAAGGAGGTCAAGATGCAGTCCCACACAATCAATCCCTAATTGGAAGTCTCCTGGACCCGATGGAATTCAGAGATACTGAATCAAGAAACCTACGACATTACATGGAAAGATCACAGCTGAGTTTAATGAAATTTTAAACAGCACAAAGCTATTACCAAAATGGATGACACTTGGATGGACAGTGGTTTGTCTGAAGGATGCATCAAAAAGGAATACTGTAGAAAATTTCCTATTCCTTACCTTTCAATTCTTTGCAAGTTATTCACAAGGATTTTGTCAAAAAGTATGTATTCCATCTTGGAAAATGAAAACATCCATCCAGAAGAACGAAAAGGTTGCAAACGAAGAAGTAGAGGCACGAAGAATCAACTCTTGATAAATAAAGCCATTCTCAGAGATTAGAAAAGAAGGCATACCAGCCGTTCATTAGCATGGGTTGACTGCCGAAACGCATATGATTTCATTCCTCATTCATGAATATTAGAGTGTCTGGTCCTTTATGGAGTAGCCAATAATATAAGAGAATTTATTCAGCAGAGCAGGTAAAGTTGGAAGGTTGAGTTAAGGTCATGGGGGTAAAACGCTTGGAAAGGTTACAATCAAGAGGGGAATTTTTCAGGGAGATAGCCTATCACCACTTTTATTTGTTTGTCCATTATTCCTTTGTATATTTTGCTGAGAAGGACTGACATTGATTATTCCTGGGAACGAGGAAGCCTTAGGGTCCACCATTTGTTATTTATGGAAGAACTGAAATTATTTGTAAAGAACCAGGCACAGGTAGACTCATTGACCAAAACACTACATTATTCGGTGAGGACATAGGAATGGAGTTCGGGATAAAGAAATATGGAGTCCTAATACTTCAAAGAGGAAACGTGGTGAGAACTGAAGGGATAGAACTACCAGACGGAAGTGTCATGAGGGACATTGAAAAGAGTTGTTATAAGTAGCCTGGCATCCTAGAGACTGACAGAATAAAAGGATAAAAAATGAAGAGTTTACACAAGAAGGAATACATGAGACGATTGTGTTTGATCCTCAAATCAAAAATTAACTGGAAAAAATAAGGTAACTGCCGTCAATATTTGGGCTGTATCAGTACTACGATATGGAGAGCGCGTACTTAATTGGACAAAAGAAGAGATAAAACAGACAGACCGAGAAACGTGGAAGAAAATAACAATGTATGGAGCCTTACACCCTAAAGGTGACGTGTATAGGATACATTTATCACGTGAAGATGGGGGAAGAGGCATGGTAGACTGCGAAGTTTACGTAAGAAGTTAGTAAAATAGTCTTGGATGGTATATTCGGAACAGCACAGAACTATTACTCATGGGAGTTAAATTGGCTGGAATCGTAGAAACAGAGTCGTGCACCAACAAAGAAAAGTTAAAAAAAAGGAAGTTAAAAGAAGACTGCAGGATTGAAAGACAAGGTGATGCATGGACAGTTCCTAAGGAATATAGACAAAGTGTCCAATCTTGGAAAGATAGACAAGCATGCGACATGGGCTTGGATGAGTAAGGGAGGTTTGAAAGAAAGGACGGAAACTCTTATTTGTGCTGCTCAGGAGCAATCATTAAGAACTAACTAAGTAAAATTCCACATGGACAAAACGATCGAATCACCATTGTGCAGAATATGTGGTAAGTTTGGAGAAACCCCAAACCACATTGTATGTGAATGTAGCTCTCTGGCACAGCTGAAGTACAATAGGCGGCGTGGCAATGTTGTACGAATTGTACATTGGACTTCATGTGCGACATACAACTTGTAATGAGCTGACAGGTGGTATGAACACCAGCCACCAGCTGTAATGGAAAACGATATGGTGAATTTACTATGCGATTTCAGTGTGTAATGTGACAACGTGATTGAAGCAAGAAGACCTGATTTGATCCTGATTGAGAAAGAAGAAAGACATTGCTGGATTACTGACATCGCTGTCCCAGAAGATATCCGCGTGGCAGAGAAAGAGAAGAACAAAGTAGATAGTTACCAAGACTTGAAGCATGAGAGAGCACGTTTCTGGCAGCTGTGGAGAGTGAAGTTTATATGCATTGTAATAGGAGCACTTGGAACAGTGATAAGATAGTTTCAGATATAGCTTGGCAACCATGGACACACGATCAAGACTGAGATGCTCCAGAAAACAGCACTACTTGGAACAGTCAGGATTTTGAGAAGAGTTATGTCAATGGAACTGGAATGAGAAAAATGACAGGACCCATGTTCATTGGTTATGATGCGCTCCTGATCAAAGAATATCGACACACGATCAGTCTGAGAAATGTTATAATAATAATAATAATGAACCAGATACGGTACAACACACAGAAATAAAAGAGAAGTTAAAGAAGGAATACTATAGACGAATTAGATTAATACTTAAAACAGAGCTCAATGCGAAAAGCAAGATAATAGGTAGCAATACTTTAGCGGTCCCAGTTATAAGTTACAGTTACAATATTCTTAATTGGGCGCTAAATGAACTAACCAAACTAGACAGGAAAACAAGAAAAATAATGACTGTATTTAGAATAAACCACCCAGAATCTGACATAGAAAGGTTATATATATACAACGAATTGATGGTGGTAGCGGCCTGATACAACTAGAAATCTACTATAAAAGAACCGCCATAGGATTACAGAAATATCTAACTAAAGACGAACTATATGAAGTGCAGAATTGACAATGCCCCTTGGAGCGAGAAATACAGAATGCGTGGTGAGAGGGTTGAAAAGGTATGGTACATTGTTAGCGAATGCCGGAAATTGGCACAACTCGATTATAAAAGACGACATGACAATGTGCAAATAATGATCCATTGGGAGTTATGTGGAAATCACGGCCTACAAAGTGTAAAGATGTGATATAACCAAATCCCAGAAGGAGTTACCAAGAATGAAGATTGCAAAATCCCGTGGGATGCAATGATTCAGTGTGACCATCAGATCAAACATCGGAAACCTGACATTGTTGTGGTGAACAAAAGAGAAAAGAACTTTCAGGATAATTGACATAGAATGTCTCGGTGATAACGGGATCTTAGAGAAAGAAGAAATGCTGAACAAGTAGGACGATTTAAAGTGGGACATACGCAGGTTGTGGGCAATGAAGAGAGTGGATGTGATACCAGTAGTAATTGGCGCGCTTGGAAGTATCAGCACTCAACTACCAACATGGCTCAAGAAGATTGGTGCAAATTTAAAGATAGAACAGCTACAAAAATCCTCATTGCTTGGAACTACAAGAGTTCTCCGCAGGGTTCTTGTGGCATGATCATAAAAAGTGTTCACCTTAGTCTGCTGGCTGTGGACAGCTGACGCTTTACATCATACCCAGCAAAATGAGCTGAGAGTTTTCATAAAATAATAATAATAATAATAATAGTAATAATAATAATAATAATAATAATAATAATAATAATAATACAACCCATGCTGGAGCACAATCTTCTCATCAGTTAATTATATTGTCTCCAGTACACATTTTATCAAGGCATACAGTGTAGTTGTTGTTTAGCCCAAAGTTAATCCTAATCCAGCAAGCTTATGATTAAAGGCATTTTACTCCTAACCAACCTGTCCTTCTTTTCTTCAGGCATCATGTATTTTTTTTTTGTAAGATAGATGGGTTGGTTTCAGGGAAATTTTACTTCTTTCTTGATTAGGACAACTGACCTTGTAAATGTTGCAACTTGAGGTTTTTGTAACATACACAACTAACACCAAGAGATTACAACTAGTAGAAGTAAAACTGAGAGAATGTGGGTCATTAGTGGCTGACAAGTGATTGTGTGTGTAGATTTGTACCCCAGGGTACAAACATGATTTACAAAAATCTTAAACATCTAGGTGCATGCATGGCTGTGTGGTAAGAAGTTTGCTTTCAAAGCACATGGTCCCGGGTTCAGTTCCACTGTGTGATACCTTGGGTAAGTGTCTTCTATTATAGCCTCAGGCTGACCAAAGCTTTGTGAGTAGATTTGGTAGATGGAAACTGAAACAAGCCCGTCGTATATATGTGTGTGTATGTGTGTGTGTGTGTGTGTGTGTGTGTGTGTGTGTGTGTGTGTGTGTGTGTGTGTGTGTG
>JAOPUL010104062.1:0-14479 GCA_027564515.1 Octopus rubescens | reverse complement strand
TTTGCCTTTCATCCTTCCGGGGTCGATAAAGTGAGTACCAGTTACGAACTAGGGTCGATAAAATCGACTACTCCCCTTCCCCAAAATTTCGGGTCTTCGTGCCCAGTATAGAAAGGATTATACAGGGTATTTTCATTTAGTCCAATTTACTTTTATTTCTCATCCAGCTCTATAATTTGCATTTTGAAGTCATTCAATTTTAGGTTTTCTTGACAGGGTACAATTTTCCCCCAGTTTACCATCATAAATACACATGTGATCTCGCCATATATCTTTGAACCAGTGGCAATGGAAACAAAGTAGTATTTCCTATAAAATCCATGACGGTTTTTATCAACATTAGTTGAAACGACGGGCGAAGTATCTTTTATTTCGTGACTCTGAGAGCGAACTGCATTGGCAAATAGTTCGTGTTTATGCTTTGTGAGTCTGTGCACTGATGGATAGAGAGAAAAAAAAATTATTTGATAGAACCTCATTAAAAAATAATTGCCTGTTGATATGGTAAACTCTAAGTTCTTATAACTTCTGGTTGTCCACAAAAAACAACAACAACAACAACAACAAAAAACAGATGAGAGGTGTTCCTAGATTTTAGGTATTCATTTTTATAAACACATTTTGGTGTGGGAGGCATCATATTTTATAAAATCGATATCTTTGTGATTATCAGTCGAGAGAAAATAATCGCAGTACTAACAAGAAGCCGTCTGGTAGAATGCATATTTGATAATTTATAATGTTTTAAGGTATTATCTAATATATCTAATATCGTACATTAATCAAAATGTTAGATGTAAAACTACTTCTGAAGAAAGTCCAGAAGATGAAATATGTTGTCGAAAATCACAGAAACGACATCAAAAGCCAATTCTAACTGACGTTGAAAGACAAGTTCGAAGGTCTAAGAACAGTGAGAAACGTTAAGAGAGACAGGGAGAGATAGAGAGACAGGGAGAGATGGGGAGAGAGAGGGAGAGAGAGAGAGAAAGAGAGAGAGAAAAAAAAGAGAGAGAGAGAGAGAGAGAGAACAGACGATAGTAAGAGAAACTGAAAGGAAAATTAGATGCCAGGAAAGACATGGCTGCTGATTGATGCGAGGAAGATGAAGAAGCAGAGAGATATTGCAAGTACGGAAGGAAATTGAACGTGTTGTTTGAACGATATCAAATATTGGATTGCAAAATAAAGAGAAGCAGCAGGTCAGACAAGAAAGCCAAGATCATATCAGAAATGAAGACTCCAAAATAAGCCGAAGGTACGAAGAATACGATTGCCTGGTCACGGACATGTCGCAACCAGATAATCATGAATAGCATTGAGATGAACAGTACCAAGTCGAAACAGAAGGTAGGAAAGACCACGGGTTACATGGTGTTGAATATTTCAGGCTGACCTGAAAGCTATAAACAGGACACGGGGAAAACAGAAGATAACGCAACCGATCGAGGATACTAAAGGACAGACGACTGTTGCACGATGTACGAACATGCCCGGAATAACAGACTGGTCGGCTGATGTCAGATTTTGAGTTTTCATACATTGTTCATGTTTATAGAAAAGCTGATTGAAAATGCATACATGGTTATATATGGCAACTTCCCGAGTATATATGCGTGTGAAGTATGTATACTGGGGAAGCTTGTGCAAGCTTATATAACAGACCCACAAGTACCTCCCCCATAAAAGTTTCACTCCTGGCAGCCTCACCAATTACGCTATTCGCGCGCGCGCGCGCATGTATGTGTGTGTGTGCGCGCGTGTGTGTATGTGTGTGTGCGGGTGTGTATGTTTATATTATATACGTATATACATGTATGTGAGTATATGTGTGTGAGTGTGGGGGGGGGGAACAAAGAGAGAGTCAGGCATGCACGTGTGACCCAGTCTCGCTTTGCATTTATTAGTATAAACCTTTGTCGAGGTGCGATATTAAAACCGTAATTTAGTGGGTCGATAAATAGTTTCGACTAAATGATCGACTAAAAACGTGAAGAGGGTATGGTCATAGATAAAATTTAACATCCGAGATGCTTTGCTCCTAGCAGAAACTGCAAGAGATACTCAGAGATATTGCAAGCTCTTCTTCTGAATCTATCGCAATATCGGAAACCCTTCTGTTTCATCAGCAGGTATCTCAGGGTCGCAAGCGTTTCGCCCCTAAGATTGTACGCTTCGACTGATTGGGGCATTGAGGACTGAATTAGTTTGCATAAGAGTTCCATCTGCAATTTCTTGAGCCACCTATAATTAAACGGACTACATTTTTCACTAATACTTTGTGCATTGATCAATGGTTCACAGACGCTATGTTACAGATTTTTAAAGATGCAACTGTTAGATTTATAAGATTTATATTATTGCTTGAGCGTCTTAAAAAACGTGTTATTCGTAACATGTTTTTACTCACACGTATGATTAATAAAATACGGTAAGGTACTTTGTTTTTAAACTTTACATGCGAAATGTGTCTGTAGTTCTTTATTTCCCATACGAAGTGCGGCAGTAAGTTTTCACTTCATTTTGCTCTCCAGTGCGCCACGAATTCTATCAGATTGAGAACTTTTGTTATAGGCCCCAGAATGGTTTTTTAAAAATTTAATATATATGTAACGGCCGCAAAAAAAAGGTATCTTCACGGTCGCCATTGTAACCGCCCGTTAAATGAACGAGGGTCGCCAGTGTAGCGGCCCGACAAATGAATGTCTCGGGTCACCAGTGTAGCGGCCGCGGAAAGAGGTATCTTTGAACGGAAAGAGTCGTGGTCACCAGTTGTGGCGACCATGGTGTGATTCCTCGGGGCCGCTAAATGTTGTTGTTGTAGGATCTACGTCGAGATCGCCTAATTGCTACAGTGAGGGTCAACTGTCATATATTAACACGAACAGCAGAATGGTATTTACCAGTGTTTATTGGTCCGATGTAGCCGGTATGACACATTTCATGTTAGTAACAGCAGTTAGTTAATAGAGGAAGGATTTCTCGCCAGCGCGTTTGTGCGTGTTAGAAGCCGTGTGTGTGTGTGTGTGTGTGTGTGTGTGTGTGTGTGTGTGTGTGTGTCGGAGCAGCAGAGGAAGAAGGGATAGTTTTCTGTGTCCCCTTTCCATTGTTGGCCGAAGACTGTATAGCCAGCTGAAGAACCTCTGTCTAGTCGGCCAAAAACCCTCTATGTGTAGATTTTATATCGTGCTGTCTATTTATAAGGTTTGCTAACTAAATGTAAGTCACTCAAGACAAAGGATTTTCTGTCTTGACCTCCGGATGGCCTACAAAGGTCCAAAAGGTCACTTCACTCTCATTTATCTCTTATCATAGAGATAAGGAAATGAAGGGTTAGACATTCGTCTGACAGGCAACAGTTGTTTGGATTGGGTTTCGAATCACAACTGTGCAGGAAAAGCGATCTCCTACATTACTCCCTCCGTAGAGAGTTTCTAAAAGAGACGAACGAACTAAGAAAGAGAGTGCGTGTTTGTAACTGCACAGTGCTATGTGCAAGCTTGGAGTGCGTGTGTTTTAGTACAGAATATGCATTTCAGGACAGCCAATTACGAAAATTTTGAAAGAATGTGCACTGTTCAGGAAATGGAAACAACGTTCAAAATTGTGAAAGATATGACGTATTCAGGTTCAGATGGGTGTGATGCAATGCAGAGAAAAAATATAGATATCAGGAGAGAGAATCATGTGATGTTGTATACGGGACTGGTACTATTCGTATAGGTCCGAACAGTAGTGTCGCTTCGCGTTGCGAATTTTGCAGTCTGTGCATGACTGGGAAAGCGTAGAGTGAGCGTGCCTGTGGGTTGCGTGTACATATGCACGAGGAAGGTACAGCTACGAGACTTTCATCGAAAGGAGCTGGGCAAATGAGTGGGTGCATTCTCAATCCATGATATGAATAGAATTATTCGGGCAAAAGTGTGCATGCTATGTGAAAATGCCTTGAAAGGAGTGCAAAGGCGAAATGAGCCTGGCGTTGTGGTCGTGAACATTTGCTGTGGTGAAGCAAGGACTACACAGCATGGCATTCTGGCGTGTTGAGAGAGACAGGCAACTAACTCTATGAATACCGTGACCAACCTGTGGTCTTATAGGGGTAAGTTGTGTCTGGCAACAAGGGCGCAGAGAGCATGAGTCCTCCGACGTGCGTTGAGTCGGGCAAAAGAGCTGAGCTGACACAGACATGATAAGTGAGACAGTTAAGGCAAATATTGTGCACGTGTGTAACTGGATGCAGAAATGTAGGCATGTGTGAATGAACGTTGCATAGTGCAGCAACAATTAATTGATCTGCGAAACATTGCAAACATTTACAAGAAAACATGTAGCGAAAAAAAAAACATGCAATGAAAACAAGTGAACAGTGTGTGATATACATTAAAAAGACAATATGGATGCACGTAATTTTTTTTGTCTTCGCGGAATTCGTCATCGCGGAATTGTGTCGTCGTGGAATGAATGTGAAACATAAATGTGTTGTGATTTGTAACGTGCAACATGTAAACTAATAAAAGCTTGCAGAGCAGAAAACATAGTTAATTGTACAAAATGATACTCAGACAAAAAAAGAGTTACAAACTTGGCTGGAAGGGGCTTCCTGGTTCCTGAAATGCTAGAATGAAAATTCCTGTAAGTCTATGTATAATTGTTCGAGTGGCATGCAGGACAAATTCGGGAGTGCTTGGTAAACTGAGGGACTCGAGTGAAAAGTTTGTGGCTGCTGAAAAAGTTGTACTTGCGGGCTTTCATATTTTCACCATATCGAAATGTGTGTTTGCGGGTTTCCTGGTCTCTTTAGATTCGGTGAGTTTTGCTTGCGTGGACAGCGTTCTGGAACTTCAGTTGCTCTGTGCATCGCAGTGTAGTGCGTTCTGTGACAGGTCGAAAGCGAGTTGTGGCTTGTCGAAAATGGAGTGCTTACTGTGGCAGGTAAAACGTGAGTTGTGGCCAGGTAGAAGTTGACTGCAAACTTCGGCGTGGAACTGCGGAAATCGATCGGACCGGACTTGCCGATGGTCGGCTGACGGCTCGTGTCCAGCCGGAGACTGTTCATATGGGTGCATATTGGTACTGAAGAAAAAGCCGCCATTCCTTATCTCCTGTTGCAGCGTTGTTTGTTGTGAAGGTTCCACTTTGCAAAGAAGGCTGTTATTGTTTGTTTTCTTCGAATGTAGTGTGAAGGCATGCGTTTCTTTTAGTTGAGTGTCACCAGTGTAGCGGCCCCGGAAAAAGGTATCTTCGTGGTCGCCAGTGTAGCCTTTCGATAAATGAACGTCTCGCCGTGGTCTTCAGTTGTAAGGACCATGTATGATTCTCCAGGGCCACTAAATGTTGTTGTAGAATCTACGTCGAGATCTCCTAATTGCAACGGTGAGAGCCAAGTGTTAATGTAACTACGAACATAATATTGACAGGTATTTATTTGGTCCGATGTGGCCAGTGATACATTTCATGTTAGTAGCAGTTAGTTGATAGTGGTAGGAATCTCGCCAGCTCTTGTGTGGTCGTGTGTGTTGGAAGCTGTGTATGCGTGAGTGCTGTCAGAGAGGCAGAGGAAGAAGGGATAGACTTGTGCGTGCCCTTCCCATTCTGGCGGAAGTGGTCTGGCATCGGCGGCCGAAGACTCTCTGTGTGTTGTCGCCGGAAGACCCTCTGTCTAGTCGCCCGAAAACCCTCTCTGTGTAGATTTGATATTGTGCTGTCTATTTATAAGGTTTGTTAACTAAATGTAGGTCACTCGAGACAAAAAATTTTCTGTCTTGACCTCCGGAGTTCACTTCACTCTAATTTATCTCCCAGCATAGAGATAAGGAAATGAAGGGTCAGACATTCGTCTGACAGGCAGCAGTTGTTTGGATTCGGTTTCGAATCACAACTGTGCAGGAAAATCGATCTCCTACATATATATATTTTTTTTGCACAGGGCAGAAATTTTGAGGGGAGAAGTAAGTCGATTACATCAATCTAGTGCTCAACTGGTACTTATTTTATCGACCCCGAAAGGATAAAAGTCAAAGTCGACCTCGGCGGCATTTGAACTCTGAACATAAAGCCTGAAGAAATGTCGCTAAGTATTTTTGTCCGTTACGGTAACGATTCTGCCAGCTCGCCGCCTTAGACCGTAGAATAGTGAAAGTTTCGAATACCATAAAGGAAATGGTCATCACTAAATAGCACAGAGCTGTTTGTCTGATGCTCCACCGATTCCATCATCTATTGCTCTTTGTATCAGAAATAAGTATTAAAGATACTTAAGAAAGACACATTAAGTTACATTTAAAACCATAACAAACTAAACCCTGGTCTAATTTCACTGAATCAGTAACAATGTAAATAACAAATGAATAACTACAAAGAATAATGACTTATTTCACTGCAGGACAGGATAGGTTTTCTTTGTAGTAAGAGAAGATATAGTCAATTGATTATAATATTTAGTATTTACATTGGTACAATGCCACACTTATGGGAGAAGTATAATCGATAAGAGGATTGAGAATGCAACAACCGCAACTCGCCTGACTCATTAAGCAGGTGTGGTAAATATATCAAAGTAACAGTAAACATCAAAGTAACAGTAAAAGTAGTGTGGCAGTATAGAAAACCTTTGTTGCCAGTACACTACTATATAGCAGCGAAACTTGAACAACCTACGCTAGACAGAAGAGAGGACGCAACTCTTTCAATCTGAAAACTCCTTGCTTCATCCAGGACATATTCAGGTAAGATAATGGGACAAAATTACGATTCTAACGTACGACAGCCTCCCTAGTATGTACACCCTACTCAAAAGGGGAAGGCTGCGCTGGCTGAGGTATGTATGTCGCAGGGAGGATGGCTACAACCCCAAGGACCTCCTCTAAGAAGAACCAGCAACTGAACACTAAACAACAGATTGACTCCACTTGTCTTATAAATATCGATAATAGATATATAAATGTCCTTGATAGATTCGAAACCTCACACAAATGTAACCTCTGCGGTAGAGATTTCCACTCTGCCATAGAACTTCTCAGACACAAGAAACGCTGCCCTAGAAAGGCCAACCAATTGGATATGACAACCACAGTGAAGCCTACTCGACGAATGACTTAATAAGTCGATTCAATTTACTAACCGAACCATCATTTAACTGGTACTTATTTAGTGAAAAACGAAGTCGACCGGGATGCTAATGGATTTATGGTAGTCATGAGAAACCAAGCCGATTTAGAAATATTTACTTAGTTCTTCCACCTGCTGAAGGGACAAAGTAACAGTCAAATACTCCTCAATCTCATACACTACTGTCTTAAACAAAGGGAAAAAAAGAAGAGAGGGAAAAAACACGTAGTCACTGGTATGCAAAAAGATGGGATGAACACGATTAGAAAGTCTTTAACAGCTGGTTTGTTCAATCAAAGCTGACCTGAGACTAAACAACAACAACAACGGTAATAGCAGCAGCAGCAGCAGCAGCAGCAGCAACAACAACAACAACAACAGCTGTAGTTGTTTGTAGTGAGTTTGAGGGCTTCAACGGCGCGTTATTCCTAATTAGGAAGGTGTAATCTGTTACGTTAATGTGTGTAGTGATTATCTTGGTCAGATAACAACAACTACAATAATAATAATTCTTTCTACGATAGGCACAAGACCTGAACTTTTGAGGGAAGGGGCTAGTTGATTGCATCGATCCCAGTGCTCAAATGATACTTATTTTACCAACCCCGAGAGAATGAAAGGCAAAATCGACCTTAATAATAATAATAATGGTTTCTGATTTAGGCACAAGGCCAGCCATTTCGGGGGAGGGGTTTAGTCGATTACATCGACCCCAGTGTTAAACTGGTACTTATTTTATCGACCCCGGAAGGATGAAAGGCAAAGTCGACCTCGGCGGAATTTGAACTCAGAACGTAGAAACGGACTAAATGCCGCTAAGCATTTTTCCCGGCGTGCTAACGAAAATTGATAAGAATAATGATAATTAGAATAACAACCTTATACTAATTATCCCAGAAGCCCAGAAATTGTGTGTGTGGGAGCAAATCGATTACATCGACCGAACAATTTATTGGTAATTTATTTTATTGAACCCGAGAAAGCGAAACTCGTTGTCCAGAAATGATGAATGACAATGTTTAGCAGCGTGATGTTTCAATTCAGAGCGTAAAATATCAGAAGGACTCCATTATGAATTTTGTCCAACATTCTAACGTTTCTGCCATATCAGCGGCATATGAATTTTAGCAAATACCACAACTACAGCAACAAGAACTACAACTATAATAATAACACTAATAATAACAACGACGACAATGACGACGAGGACACAGGTTTGGTCTCATTCTTGCGAGGAGTTTTGTGGGTAGCGGGTTATAACCTATAACCTTAAGTATCCACAGGCTTTCAATAGTATTTCAAGTGATTAGAACTTTCCTGATAATCTTTCTCGCCCCCAAGAGTCAAACTTTCTGTCTATATATTGTCTATATCTTTGCTTACAGTTCCCAAAGCACCTATTATTATAGGCACAGCCTTTACAGTTTTCATAATCCAAATTCATTAAATTTCAAATGTTAAGAATTTGTATGTTGCTTTTTGTTTTTGTTTTTTGGTTTTGTTTTTCGTCCCCTTTCTTTACGATCCTAGGATGAAATGGGAATGCTGGGTCAATTAGTAAGCAACTTCGATTTTCCTTTTCTATTATTGCTATGTCTGGTTTATTATTTTCTAACTTCTTGTCCGTTTGAATAGGAACGTTCCACAATATCTTACACTTCTCTGACACCAGCACTCTTTTGACCCGATGATTATAATATGTGTCTTCAGCTTCACACTTTGCATCAATGTGTGCCACTCTCTAGTTCCGAGTTCCACAGATTCGTTTTCTGACACATACTCACCATATACATTTGTCCTCAAGCTGTTTGTTTTATATCGCTTGATCCTGGGCTGCTATAATTAGGCTCTCTGTTTCTTATTTCAGCTGCCTTATTTTTCCTTAGCAACCCCACGATTGTGTTCCACATTTATCCTCAGTGGCTTTCAAAAATTGATCCTGTAATGGCTTCTCTTCAATCTGCCTACAGTGCCCTCATTGAATTTCCTCCTTGTCTTTTGTCTCTTCTTCTACACTTCATTACCTGTTCGTTATTCACTCTCTTTAGTAGTTTCTCTGTACCGTTTTCTAAATATTCGAAGAGGCTATTTCTTTCCACCTATATACATATGTTCACAACAATTAAGACTCTTCTACTTTGGTTTCTCTTTAAGTACATCCGGTTGTCTTCTGATTTCGGATGGTGAACTCCATACATTGACGATAGCATTCTGTTTTTTTCTGTCAATCTTCGTTATGTCGTTGTTGGTCCACTTTACAATTCCTACAATGTATATTATTACGGGTACTGCTCTTGTATTTAGTGCTTAAATAACATTTATTGCTTAAATAACTTTTCTTGCATTCAGCTTTGATTCTAATAATTTTCTCACTCTCCCAGTATACTCCCTACTGGTAAATTGTTTCATTTCGTCATCTTTTAAATCATCTGCATCCATTATCCCCAAATCCACTGTCATTCATGAACCGCTTTTATGGTTCGCACACCTATCATTCTTCAAATCTTCCTCGTTTCATTTTCAAAATAGCACACCTTTCCATCCCGAATACCATACCTACATCACTTGAGGAAATGCGAAAAGTATATATAAGACTTTTATTCTTGAGCTCCTCTCCCAATATCCTATTCAATTGTCCCAGTTCTGTCAGTGTCTTTCCAGCTCCATTCGTATTCTCTTCCTTCAGTTTAGATAGTTTTCATTTCCTCAGTTTTCTGCCGCTTGTATCCTACTACGTCGCTAGAGCATTAGCATCAGCTGTGATTAGCTGGTTTATTTAACTACTGTTATTTGTTTTAATTAATCTCAAAATGTTATGTACTTTGCCTGTGGCCCTCCATATTTTTCTCTGTCCTTATATATATCTTACATTTGTGTTTCCGACTGTATTGGGATACGTAATTAATGACACGTGGAGGGAGAAATATGTTCACACGACGCACAAAATGCCTACTTCAAACTGTGAGATTCCAAACGCCTTCTCGAGATATGTCACATTTATAAGAGTCCAGCAGTCTAGTGTCACCCTCACATAGGTTTTATTGTTGGTCACCGCAACATCTCCCCTTTTGAGATTGAATATCCTAAGGATCATTCTTTTTACTACACCCCAGATTTTACTTCCCTCGAGAAGCGTCATATATTTTCCGTTTTGGCACGGCTTCTAACAATTCTGTCCGTTTCCTTGTACTGGTGCGCCTAGGTTCAACGATTTTGTGTGGAGTCGGCACATCAAACATATCGTTGTAACCCTTTCTTCCACAAACATTCTTTTCAGCTGATTTATCTGTCTTTTGTGTCCCCCTTTTGAAACTTTCACCATGTACATCATTTTACCGATGTGTTTTATTATTTCGCTTTTTACCCAATTCTATACATTGAGAAACACTTTATCACCAGATTCTAAATCATTGCTCGTATTTTTCCTAGTGTGTTTTTGTTCCATGCAACAGCTTGTCGAAAACTGACCGTACTTTCCTGGCGAACATCAGTTCAGCAGGCGACATGCCTGAAGAGGAACTTGGGTTCAGCGATACACGGTACACTCTAAGAAATTGTGTTAATGCTGTAACCATCGCTAATTCATTTCTAGAAATTTTAGCGCTATTTTGAACAAGTCTACAAAGCGTTCAGCGTGTCCATTCGATCGTGCGTGATGTTGCGAAGTAGTAACATGTTCAGTAACGAACATCTTAAAAAAAGTTTTAATTCACTTGGGGCAAACTATGTGCCGTTATCGGAGACTATGGTGTCCGGGACACCATATCAAGTTCATGTAGAAAATCTGTTACTGTGGATGTCGGTTCCCTATATTTGCATATCTCTGGCCATTTGGTAAAACTATCTACCACTATTAAATAATATGATACGTTCAATGGTCCAGCAAAATCTATGTGTAACCTGGTCCATGGAATATCGCTTTTTAGACGACGGTTGATATTTTATAGGTGGTGACTTCGCTGCACGAGTACAACCTCATGTCGAAAAACATACAGTCCTTTAAACATATCATGCACGAACTCATATGCTCAACTGTCTTCTTGATTGAGTGCTGATCATTTAAGTCACAACAAGAAATGTATGTGTATGTACAAACACCATATTGTGATTTTTATATATAAAAAAAAAAAAGATACTAAGACATCTGCTATTATGATACACTTGAACATTACCTAAATTCTATCCGGTCCTGAACATTTCATCTAAATTTAAGTTTTAAAATCAAACTTAATATTGACAAAATCTAACTTAATATATACAAAATAATTTTTCATTATTTTCAAAACTGTTGGAAATAAAATCTGACCATTTCAACAGAAATATGGTAAGAAGAACACTTGAAGTTTAGGAATGATGGAAGTTATTTGGGATTTTTAAATGTTAACAAAAGTTTGCATTACACTTCTAAAAATGATAGCAGGTAACGTTCTTGAAATTGATATTTGTACTAAATACCTTGCACTCTAATCTTCCCCAAACTGGAAAACTTAAATGATGGGGCAGAAAGATTTTGGTGTGTTTCATCCTGTTCTTTACGACCCGACTTGAAATCCCATCGCAATTAACTTTGTGTTGCTTTGTTAGGTATTACATTTAAAAAAAATAATCAGTCAAGCCCTCTTCTATATAATACGCCAATGTCATTGGTCAACAAAGAAATATTCATTTCTTGCTTCTGGTATAATTTAGTCTGATTCTAGGGTAATCAAGTGTGCGGAATCTGAATATGACAACAGTTAAGCTATATCGGGTCTAGTTTTCGAGAACCAGCATATCCATGTAATGACCCACAGCTATGTGTCTATTACATCATCCAATTTTACCCACTATATCTAGTTTTTAACTAAATTTTATTTCCTGCTTTTGTTTTAGATTACATAATTGTTACTATCCTCAGTTATTCTTGGATAATTCACAACTTCTTTGACTAGTAGGAGAGATGGAACGCCGGTAATGTGTAAATGACCCGGATCTATATTGTGGACTCTTCATCCCAGAATGCATAAATAAGCCAACCGCAAACAGCAGTTCAAGTAAGCCACAAGTGCTAATTCAAATGTCCATTAGGAGACCAGGATAAGAAATGGGCGCCTCATATAGCGTATAGGTCATGTGTTAAACACCTAAGTGAATGGAAAAATGGGAAACGAAGCTCTGGTTTTGCCATTTGCCATACCAATGGTGTGGCGAAAACCAAAAGACCACAATTGCGATTGCTGCTTCTGCCATATAAACATCCAAGGAATAACTGTGAAGAGACGAACTAGACTTCAATACCCCAATATCTCGCCAGCAATTAGACAAGTACCTGACAGTTACGAATTACCTATTCCAGTTCCACCTGCTGAACACGAACTAATCTCTGATTCTGATTCCGTTAGCACACCTATTGATGATGACTATCAAGATGAACATGAGACAAGTGAACCCATACCATTTAACCAGGAAGCTCTTCATGATCTCAGTAGAGTTCTAGATTTGTCTAAAGAAAAGGCAGATCTGGGATCAAGACTGAAGCAACGAAACCTGCTGCAATCTTGCGTCCACGTTACAACCGATTGTCATCATCATAAACAACTTTCAGCATACATCAACATGGAAAATAATCTTTGCTATTGTCATGATGCAGATTCTTTCATGCAACAACTATGTAAAGCTGTTTCATACAAACAAGATGATTGGAGGTTTTTCATTGATTCTGGAAGAAAATACTCTAAAAGCAGTCCTTCTCCACAATGGAAATCGGTTCCCTCCGTACCAATTGAAGAGGCAACAAATATGAGTTATGAAACTATGAAGATTTTGCTTTCCTTAGTTCAGTACCAGAAGCACCAGTGAATCATTTGTGGAGATCTCAAAAAAATTAGTCTACTTCTAGGCTGGTTACACAAAGGCTGGTTACACAAAGCATATGTGTTTTGTATGTTTGTGGAAGAGTAGATTGGATACGGAGCACTACATGAAGAAGGATTGGCCAACAAGAACAAAACGATGCACCCGCTAGATTCAAATGTCTGTACGAACTTCTTGTTGATCCAGAAAAAGTATTCCTCCCTCAAGTGCATCTCAAATTAGACTTGGTCACAAAGTTTATTTAAAGGATGGATCATACAGGTAAATGGTTTCAGTACATGTGTAAGTAATTGGGTAGAGTGGTATCTGAATCAAAGTTCAAAGCATACCTAAACAAACACAGAGACTTAACTAAACACAAATCTATTCATAGAGAAGAAATGTGATGTCATTGGCAGTTGCAGTACATCGTTGTCTCATTTAACTATAAGAAATTAAATTAATTGGGCGATAAATACAGTTTTCGTCCTTGATCATGCTACTAGATAGAAAGATGGCAAAAAGAACAAAACAAAATAAAAAAGAAATAAAAAGAAATAAAAACCTTTTGGAGACTAATGCATGGAAATCAGTTATAGATGTGATACAGTACTTTCTTGGAAACCACAGTACAAACAACTATAAAGAAATTGTTGAAACCATGATACAAAATTATCGCGCTCTGGGTTCACGAATGTCGTTGAAGCTTCATTTCTTTCATTCTCATATGGATTTCTTCCCAAGTACTCTAGGAGACATCAGTGATGAACATGGAGAGTATGTATCAGGGTCTGTTCAATCCCCACATGATGGGCAACTGCTGCTGGACAATGCAACGTGAGGAGAGCCAGTAAAACAAGCGTAAAAGCAAAATCCAGAGGTTTTTAAAGAAATATTTTGTTATGTTCAGAATGTTGTTCAGAAATGTTTCGTTAATATACTAAGTGTTCAAAAAATGAAAATAATTTAATATGTTCATATCTAAGTTACATATGTTACATAATGTATAAAAAGTGCAATACGAGGAATATATTTTCGATCGCATAGCAAAAATTGAATATCAAAACTGAATTTAGTGCTATGAAATTAGTAAGATGCACATATTTACATGTAAGAAACATTTTGGCTGTTGACCAGTGTTATCCACCATTGCATTTATAGCTTTCCTGCTTTATATTAAAAGTCGATAAATGAACTCCAATGTTTTTTGTTTTCAGTTTCTGTTTCAAATTTCCTTCTGGTATCATGCAAAGTGTTCAATTTCCTAAAGCGTATCAAATTTAAATCTTTTAACATTTTGAACACCCTAATATTCATACCAGACTAAGAAAATTCTGTTCTCTTTTTTTCCTCACAGGAAACAACAAAGATTGGGCAGTGATGAATTGGTCCTTATCAAATATAAATCGAGATCTCACGCATGGGAGAACTTCTTCATGAGGTATGATTTGTTTTTATTTATGAAACAGAAAATACTACTTTACACTCACACACACACATACACACATACACACACACACACACACACACACACACACAC
>JAOPUL010103547.1:0-14492 GCA_027564515.1 Octopus rubescens | reverse complement strand
GTGTGTGTGTGTGTGTGTGTGTGTGTGTGTGTGTGTGTGTGTGTGTGTGTGTGTGTGTGTGTGTGTATATATATAGTCACATAGAAACATACATACAATCATACATTCCAAAGTGCCAACATTAAAGACTTTTGGTTTATCAGTTTAGAGAAAGGAGTAAGTAGTTTTTGTCTGTATTCTGTTTGTGTTAATGGACAGAGAAATCTCTAAAAATAATAAGTAGTGGGGCGATTCGTGCGGCGAAAATTCTTCAAGGCGGTGTCCCAGCATGACCATAGTCTGATGACTGAAACAAGTAAAAGATAAAAGATAAAAGATTGAATTAACCCAAGCGATATTTTTATGACAACATTGTTGTTCAGAGGCGTTCTTATAACATTTATTCGTTAGGTATTAATTAAAAAGTTCGAATAATATCTAAACATTCGATTACAGTGACTAGAATCTTCTTAGCGTGCTGGCTGCTTGCACTTTGTTGGAGAATAGGAAATATCACAAAAGATGTAAGCCTTGTTGCTAGTAATATATAATTTGTTAATGACAAATTATTTTGATCTAATTAAATGCATTTAATTTGGCACTTTCTGCCTTTGCGTTTATCACTTTATTTCTAGAATGTTAAATATATAACTTGCGAATAATATTTAAATAATCATAATAATTATAGATAATCCAAATGGTCCACTTTCAAGTGTTTTTCAGTTGACAATGTCGTCCAGTGTTGTATAAGTTAACTCTAAACAGACAGTATGATGATTGTGAGAGATTTGTTCAGATCAGTTGTTTCGTAAAATGATATGTCACATGTGATTTGATCCCAGTTCATATTGAGGCATCACAGCATTTGCTATGTGTTATGTTTTATGTCACATAGGACGTGAGATTGTATACTCTTTGAACGTAACATTGCGCAAATGTAAAGTCTTTGTAATTATATATAATCGCCATAGTTTTTTGGGGGTTTTTTACGAGAGTGATGGAAAGCTATGAATATACAGTTAGTAGTGATATACAAAAAGAGGGAAGGAGACGATTATAATGATGGTGGCTGGTTACAATTTTTATTGCTTTCGGCAGGTTTTGAATATTATCAGGATATCGACTAGCATCAGAGAAGCTGGAAATTTCAACTTGGAATGCCAATTGTTGTCTGTGACAGCAATTTTTCACGCAAAAATCTTATGCTTGTTCTCGAAAATGTTTAGTAATGAGCGAAAACATGACATATGCTACAAGGCCATACTCGGTTGCTAATGATAGCTGAGGTTTTATATATATACATACATACATCTATCTTCGTGTTTATCTATATCTGTCGATTTATCTATCTATCTATAAATATGTATGTTATCTATGTCTTTGTGTCCTTGTGTCTGTGTTTGTCCACCCCCCCCCACCGCTTGACAACCGGTGTTGGTTAGTTTACGTCCCCGTAACCTAGCGGTTCGGCAAAAGAGTTCGATAGAATAAGTACCAGGCTTTAAAAAAATAAGTACTGGGATCGATTCATTTCGACTAATTCAAGGCGGTGCCCCAGCATAGCCGCAGTCTGATGACTGAAACAAGTAAAAGGTAAACGGTACGTATTAATATAAATGAATGTATAAATATACGATTTTCAGAATATAGGTATGTGTGTACTAGTATACACGAATAGCATAGTGGATTTGCAAACTCGTTAGAGCATCGAAAGAAATAGCTTGTGTTAGTTTATCTGTCCCCTTACGCTCAGAATTAAATACCGTTCGGGTTGATAAAATAAGGTAGCAGTCGTATGCTGGGTCGATGCTATCGACTAACACCACATTCTCTTAAGAGCATGTTCTCATATATAGTCTCTCAATCAATCCCTTTCTCTCTCTCTCTGTGTCTTACTTTTTCTCTCTCACATACACGCGCACGCACGCGCACTGACACGTACTAGGAAATATAAATAAATGACGTATGATTTTCTATGCATTTCTAAAGTAGACATGCGTACAGCTTTCTGAGGCCGAGTATAGATTATGCAGAGAAAAACCTTCAATTTGTATTCCATAGATCGGTACCAATTCTTGATCTTCATTGTATCAGTATCGAACTGAGAGGCAAAGTTAAACTTGTTGGAATTTAAAATCAGAACATACAAGGCCGAGACTAAAAACATTAAAGCGTCTTGTCCTCTCTACTACCAATACTTCTCGAGTATTTAATGTTAAGAACGTATTCAACTCCATATACTCCATACACATGGTTCCGGGTTCAATCCCTCTGCTTGGAACCTTGGGTAAGTGTCTTCTACTATAGCTTCGGGCCGACCGAAGGCATGGGAGTGGATTTGGTAGTCGGAAACTGAAAGAAGCCCGTCGTATATATATATAATAAATGGGCGATCGACTCTTTGTCAGATCGGATCGAGGAAACAATATTTTCCATTGGTCTTTCAATTGCTAATACTATCTATCGGTCGCAACTCCAGGTAGAAGGAGCAACGTGAAATAAAGTGTCTTGCTCAAGGACCTAACGCATCACCCGGTCAAGGAGTCGAACTCACAACCTCCCGATTGTGAATCCAATTCTCTAACCACTTAGCCACGCGCCTTCACTAGTATAGTCATTTTTTAAATATAATTTTTGACTTGCGGTGCAGTAGTAGTAACGAATGCTCAATCCAAAATATTTGTGGTTCAAATTCTTATGATTCCAAACTTCCAGACAGCATGTCTCACTCAGCAAAATTTGTGTCTGTGAGTTGATAGCAATGTTATTGTCTTTTAGTAGCCACTGGGTAAGCATTTAAAACTGCTTGAACTATTCACTCCTAAAAATAAAATCCTTCCAGTGTATGAAAAATATATGTCTGGTTGCAAAGCAAGCTTGTTTATGTCTTTATAGTTTGTGTTCCTAGAAATTGTTTTATTTTACTTTTTTTTGTGGATATTACTTGGTTTGCTTAACGTCGTTATAAACCAAGTCAAACCGTAAAATTGACCAAAATGTTCAAATAAAGTTCAGATATAAATTGTTTTGTTTTGTTTTGTTTTTTTTGTTTTGCTTTTGTGAAAAGCAATTTAATAAAAATTTACTTGCTGTGAAAAATAGTTATGCATGTAAAAATATGAATCCACTGTATTGTAAAAAATATGAATCCAATGTATTGGAGAAAGGTATTAAACATTGAACAACATCTAAGTTGAACTGAAAGGAAATAAAAACGTTCAATAATTTTTTTTTCAGAGTGATGCAAGAATTAATAGAATAAAAAAAACTCACTAGCTTTGTAAATAGACATTAGGCACATAAAAATATCGTTTTATATATGAAAATTCTAGGAAAAATAAAGTTAAAAATTAGCCAACAGTAAGAGTAAAAATATAATGTCTGCACTTTCTGAAAACTGGCAATAATAACAATAATAATCATAGAAATTTCTGATTTAGGCACAAGGCCAGCAATTTTGAGGGGAGGAATTAGTTGGTTCTATTAATCCCAGTAGTTGACTGTATTTTATTTTATTGCACCTAGAGGTCTGAGGGGCAAAGTTGACTTTGATGGGATTTGAACTCAGAACATAGCAAGCCAAAACAAATACTCCAAAGAATTTTGCCATCATCATAATTTAACATCCTTTTTCCATGCTGGCATGGGTTGGATGGTTTGACAAGAACAGATAAGCCAGTGGGCTCTGCCAGGTTTTATGTTTGCTTTGGTATAGTTTCTAGAGATGGCTGCCTTTCCTAACACCAACCACTTAACAGAGTGTACTGGGTGCTGTTTACGTGACACCAACACCAGTGAGGTTGCCAAGAACTTGAAAGGTAAGACCTTTCAACTAAGCTGGATATAGATTGGAGTAATAAGAAACTATGACAGAGGAAGAGGAGCAGGTATCTTGCAGAAGAGGTGAATACACGGTTTGGTTTGACAACCTGAGAGAGAGAGAGAGAAATGTGAGGGCCTGTAACAATAATTGTTTCTAGCATAGGCACAAGGCCTAAAATCTGAAGGAGGAATCAGTCAACACTATCAATCCCAGTGCTTGACTAGTAATATTTCTATTGAGTCCAGAAGAACGGAAGGCAAAATTCACCTCAGCAAGATTCGAACTTGAAATGTAAAGAATAATAACAAAAACGACCCCCCCTCCCCGGTACTGTAATCATTCGGATAACAGAGTTTTTATTTATTTGTTGTAATCTAATGTCTGACTGTTATAATCTAAAATCTGGTTTATATAATCGTCCGCTCCGTATAGCAGTATACTCGGTTATACAAGTAAAGAAACACGACTATATATGACTGACGTCGCCAACTTCTGTTTCCTTTCTCAACTTCCTACGTCACCGGCTTATAACCCTGGCACATACCAACTCGTCACGTGGGAAGGGTGTTCCATTATTATTATCCCCATAACATCTTTTTTTCTTCTTTTTTTAGGGAGTGTAATTTTATTTCTTTTATTAACAATAATTTTTATATCACCCCATCTCCCTTTTTAGGGGTTTTTTTCAGTTACAAATTTAATATTCCAGGAATTCTGTACATTTTCTTTTTCTTTTGCTTGTGCGTCTGGGTTCAATTCTTTGTGCTGGCGTTGGTACCTGAAAAGTATCATATAACCATTCCACTGGTTCTTCCATTCTCTTGGTTTCGCTCTCAACGAATCTTTCTTTTAGTTGGTTTATGTTCTCTTTTCTATCCATTTTCTTCCTTTTACCAAGTATAGTATTTTTCCTATGCGATTGGTAATCCCGCCGTCTTCCCAACTTTGTCTTCTTATATGCCCTAACTAATAGCTTTTCAACAATTTTGAAATATCTTGCTATATTATCTGTTGGAATTTTTCTTTTCTTATCAGGTAACAATTTGTCGAAGACTGATTTTATTTTCCTCGCAAACATCATCTCCGCGACGAGGAATTAACAAACTCACGAGG
The DNA here is from genome assembly GCA_027564515.1 of Octopus rubescens. Classification (NCBI taxonomy): domain Eukaryota; kingdom Metazoa; phylum Mollusca; class Cephalopoda; order Octopoda; family Octopodidae; genus Octopus; species Octopus rubescens. The sequence goes on along the minus strand of JAOPUL010103547.1, from coordinate 9,577 downwards.
ATTAAGCAAACTCACAAGGAGTTACGAAACTCACAAAAGTTTTGTGCGGATTTTACAGTATACAAAATCGTAAAATTATAGAAGAATTGTTGGCCGGTTTGCTCGAGATGCAGAAACAGCAACAACTACAAGAGCCACAACAACAACAACTGCAAGAACAATAACAACAATAATTACTAGTATAGCAACAAATGCTGCAATTAATGAATAGTAAGTCGTCCGAAAATGCTGAAACGGTGTTCTCGCCAGATTATGTTGCAAACTCAATAACGGAATTTAAGTATGAACCAGACGAATGAGTTACCTTCGAGGCGTACTATAGATGATACGAACAGATCTTCAATAAAGAGTGCAAAGATTGGGTCGACGATATGAAAACGCGTCTAATCCTAAGAAAACTGACAGCAGGAGAACACGAGCGTTACAGCAATTACGTACTCCCGAAAAAACCTTCTGACATAAATTTTAAAAATACAATAGGCATATTGTGTAAAATTTTTAGTGAGAAAAGCTCGTTGTTCAATACACGCTTGAAATGGTTGAACCTAGGAAAGAACAATGAAGAGGACTACATCACATATGCTGGTGGTAGAGTAAACAGAGAATATGAAAGGTTCAAACTGGACGAGTTAACGCCAGACATGTTCAAGTGCCTGATATTTACTCAGTGACTAACTGCAGAAAAAGACGCAGAAATAAGGACAAGAATTTTGGCTAAGCTGGAACAAGACCAAGCGGTAACCTTACAACAAGTGTCTGAAGAATGTGAAAGGTTAGTAAATCTAAGACATGACACAGAGAAAATTGAACATAAAGATTGCTCCCAAGTAAAACAAGTGTGTCTGAGAATACAAGACAGGCAGAATAGAAGTCAGGAAATAAACCCATGTTTTGCATGTGTAGGTCTACACCTGAGAAAAAGACTGCCCATTTAAGAATGTGAACTGTTTCTGCTGTGGAAAAATCGGACACAAAATCACACTGTAAAACCAATATGACAAAACGTTGGAACAAAGAAAAAAGGGTAAACAAGATGTCGTCGAAAGAAAATGGTAATATGACAAAGAGGAAATTTATAAATGTGAAAATTGACGATATAAGAGTAAATATGCAGTTAGACACTGGAAGTGATATTACCATTGTGAATGAAGAAACTTGGAAATATATCGGTAAGACAAGATTAAGTAAACCTACAAAAGTAGCACACGGTGTTACGGGTAAAAGACTATATTTTGTAGGTGAACGTGTGTGTAATGTGGCTTTCGGAGCCAAATGAAAACGGCAAAAATATATGTGTTAAAAATTCAGCAAATCTGTTCGGCATAGAGTGGATGGAACTGTTCAAATTCTGGGATACACCAATAAGTGTTTTGTGTGGAAATACAGTCGGTTCAGTCGAAGGTTTGGCTGAGGGATTGAAACAAAAAATAAAACGTTTATTCTCAGATGTTTTCTCGGATGAACTAGTCTGCTGCATGAAAACAAAGGCAAAAATTGTAGTAAAACAAAGTGCAAGACCTGTATTTAGGTAAAAAAAAAGTGATGTACTGGTCGCAGCACTAGAACAGGTAAATAAGGAACTGGAAAGCTTAGGAATAATCGAGAAGACAGACCACTCAGAGTGGGCAGCACCTACGGTCTATGTAAAAAGAAATAATAATAAGTTACGAGTTTGTGCAGACTTTTCAACAGGTTTAAATGATTGCTTAAGCACACATAACTACCCATTGCCGAGTCCTGAGGAAGCATTTGCAAAAATGAATGGAGAGAAATTCTTCTCAATATTAGACCTCTCAGAGGCATACTTACAAATCCAAGTAGAAGAATGTTCACAGTTACTAACCATTAATACACACTGTGGATTATTTAGATTTAAACGGCTTCCCTTCAGTGTAAAAGTAGCCCCTGCTATATTTCAACAAGTAATGGACACAATGCTGGCAGATTGTGATTTTGCTACTGCCTATCTATTTAGACGATATCCTAATAAAAATCGAATCACTTGAACAACATGTAGAACAAGTAGAAAGAGTATTCGAAAAGATAAGAGAATACGGCTTTAAGCTAAGTGAAGAAAAATGCAAGTTTTTTCTGAAAGAAATTAAATACTTGGGCCTGATAATGGATAAAAATGGATGGAAACCAGATCAATCCAGAGCAACAGCGATAAAAAATATGCCCACGCCAAATAATGTGATTATGCTACAAGCATTTTGGGGATTAGTAAATTACTACCAAATTTATATTCACAATGTTAGGGCCCCGCTAAATGATTTGTTAAAGAAAAATACAACTGATGGAGTGATAAGGGCACGAAGGCATTTAACGATTTAAAACACATTTTAACATCAAACTTATCATCAGTGCATTTTGACCCGAAGCTGGGTATTATATTGGCTACAGATGTGAGTGATTATGGTATAGGTGCAGTGTTTCTGCACAAATATGACAAAGCAGACAATGGAAGTAAAAAGGCTATAGCACATGTATCATGATCATTATTGCCAGCAGAAAAGAATTACGGCCAGATAGAAAAGGAAGCGTTAGCAATCATATTCGATGTAAAAATATTCCATAAATTTATTCATGGAAAAAGTTTGTTTACAAATAGATCATCGTCCACTACTGTCGATATACGGTTCTAAAAATGGAATACCAACACATGTTGATACATTTAAAAGAGCCCTAAGAAAATCGAACAAGAAAGTCAGGGATGATGTAGCTCTACAACAATTCTTAAGAGTATACTGTGTGACACCAACAGGTATGTCACCAGTGGAGTTGATGTTTGCGAGGAATATAAAATTAGTCTTCAACAAATTGCTACCTGGTAAGAAAAGAAAAATTGCAACAGATAATACAGCAAGATATTTCAAAATTGGTGAAAAGGTATTTTTTAGGTTCTATAAGAATGGAAAACAAAGTTGGGAAGATGGTGTGATTACCAAACGCAGAGGGAAAATGCTATACTTGGTAAAAGGAAGAAAATGGGTAGAAAAGAGACATATAAACCAACTAAAAAAAAGATTCGTTGAGAGCAAAACCAAGAGAATAGAAGAGCCAATGGAATGGTTATATGAGACTTTTCAAGTACCAATGCCACCACAAAGAATTGAACCCAGATGCACAAGAAAAAGAAAATGTACAGAGTTCCTGGAAGTGGATACCAAACGAAATAAATATTAAATTTGTAACTGAAAAAACTAAAAAAAAGGGAGGTGGGGTAATATAAAAATGATTGTTAATAAAAGAAATAAGATTACACTCCCTGAAAGAAGAAAAAAAAAGTTAAAAGGGGAGATGTTATGGGGATAATAATAATGGAACACCCCTCTCATGTGATGAATTGGTATATGCTAGGGTTATAAAGATGGTGATGTAGGAAGTCGAGAAAAGACAGACGTTGGTCATAGTCGTGTTTCTTTACTTGCATAACTAAGTATACTGCTATTCCAGAGGGGACAATTCTAACAGTCAGACATTAGATTACAACAGTAAGTTCATGATCTAAAATCGTCAGATTCACAATTCACAGCAGCTTTTGTCAAAATATAAAATAGTAATTTTCACACTGGGTTCCTTTTCCCTTTGTCAAATCAATTGTTCTTTGCAAGAAAGGTTCTTAGCCCAGTGGAAATCTTATGTGCCAGCAAAACCATCCAGTGCTGTTTGGTAGTGAGTCATTTCTGGTCAAAGAGAAGAATGATTAAAAGTTTCCAGCTCAAATCAGACAGTTCTTTCTTCAGAGTAAAGGAGATTCTTGACTCATGCCAGACAACTTTCCAGTATCAGTGAAATGGTAAAATGCTTGCAGTTAATATAGTTAAATGGTTGGTAATAGAAAATGAATCCAGCTTTAGAAACCATACATACCTTTAAAGAAAACAAAATTACCATGTTTTTTGTTGCTGTGTGTGTGTGTGTGTGCCAGATGACAATGGGCTGCAACAAGAGAGGCATTTTAAGAGTGTCCAAAGCTTGTAAGTATAAAAACAAAAGGACATGAAAATGATGATGATAGTGGTGGTGGTGGTGGTTTATGATGATGTTACTGATACTGATGACTCTACAGAGTGGGAACTTGGAACTTTTATCCCAGTAAATCAGTTGATGTCAGCATGTTTCTTACTGGCAAGTTTATCTATAAATGTCAAGTTTGAACTTTTTTATTTCGCATTTAAGGAGTATCTCTGAGAACCAAAGACATGTCTAAACTTACTGAGCTGTAAATAAAGTTGTTACTTTTGCTTGGCTCAGGTCAGGGATTAAACAGAGGTCTTCCAACAGTGACCGCCTCATCATAGAAACCCCTTATCCAATGAGTCCTTCATTTTCAATACATTATGGTGTGATTTGAGATTTGGCTGCTATTTTTAACAGGAAAATTTTAAATGTTGAGGCTCTGTCTCATTAGTGTGCTGTCTGTGAGGTTCGTTTGGTTTGAGAAAGGGACGACCTGGCAAAGCAGTAATGTGGGATGGAGTTCTTGAAAATATGCTGGGTCATACAAGGGTCATACATTTTAAATAAACATCTGTAATTTTGATAACAAATTTACATAACTATCGTAGAGCTTGTCATTGCTTCTGTTATGTATGACAGATCCATCTATCTCATCATCATCATCATCGTTTTCCATGCAGGGATGAGTTGGATGGTTTGACAGGAGCTGGCCAGACTCCTATTGTTTGTTGTGGCATGGTTTCTAGGGCTGGATGCCCTTCCTAATGTCAACCACTTTACAGAGTGTGCTGGGTGCTTTTTACATGACACCGGCATGGGTGTGTTAACCTAGACTTTGTAATTGAGTGTGATTTGGGGTGGGGGGTATAGAGTAAAATGTCTTTTTTAATTTCAGAACAAAAGGAAGACTTTGACCTCATCACACTTGTCAGACAATGTATTAACTCAGGAAATGACTTCTACAAAGCAGCAAAGTGGACGTTGAGGGCTCAAGCACTTCACCAGAGAGAGTTGAATGCCAACCCTTTGAATGGTAGAGTGGTAACCTATTGTCTCAAATATTTCTACACTTCTCAGTGAGAATGTCTCTCTCTGCTCTGGGTCATTTCCCTCCAATAGCAGCAGAGGTGTTGACGATCTCCGACCTGGTCACCTCAAAGACTTGCTGTCCCCACTCACTGCTGAAGCCAGGCACCACCTGTTGAACACATTTACGTCCTACATCAACAGATTCATTTACAGCACCCTGGACCCTTATCCCCAAAGCCTCTTCTTTTCAGCGTACCTAATCGCTCTCAGGAAGAAAGACGGGGGCATATTTCCCCCATCGTTGTGAGCAATGTCTTCCGGAGACTCGTGGTCAAAGTCATCTCCAGGTCTGTTCCACTCGAACTAGGCAAGAAACTTAGTCCAGTACAGTTGGGGGTCGGCGTAGCCAGTGGGTGCAAGGGAACTGCCCATACTGCTAGACAGTTTTCCAGTGACTGTCGTCCTGAGCCGACATCGAGCGACTCTAAGCGCCTATTCCCTCTTGGGGTGGACAGCATTGCTCGGAGCATCACGGCTCCTTGATGATAGGTGGGCCAGTAGAGAGTGTCTGCCACGACCTCCAATCAGTGGCTCCTGCTCTAGTGAGGATCAGCCTTGAGATAAACTCATCCAAGTCCGAGGTCATGAACATCAACTATGACACAGAGGTTTTTGTGGCCTCTGTCTCAGATGTATGTTCACTACTTCACCAGGTACAGGTGACCTTGAAAGAGGATGTCCTTATCCTCGGTTCACTGATCCTCCCACCTGTCATTCATTCCACCCTTAGGTCTAAGCTTCTCCAGCTTGAAAGATTGACGGACAGACTGAATGCGATTGGCGCCTAACCAGCACTGTTCCTGTTAAGGAACTGGTTTGCCATGTCGAAGCTACTGTATACCCTCCACTGTGCGCCTTGCTACAGCCACATATCTCTCCTCATGGATCTCGACGCTGTTATTCAACAGGCTGCCGAAGAAATATGCAATGTTCGGTTCGACGACATGGCAACAGGCCAGCTTACCCATCAAAAATGGTGGCCTCAGCCTTCGATCTCCAGCCTCACTGGCTCTGCCGGCTTTTCTCTCGTCGGTGACCTCTTGCCGTGTCCTCATTAACAGGGTTCTTCACAACAAAACTGAATCGTCTGTGATTGGGGAACATGACGTTGCCTACACAACATGGAGCCAGCTCGGCCTGTGCCCTGTTAACAACCATCCCCTTTTTCCATTCGATGGACGTTCAGTCCTCTCTAAAGAAATGGGACGCCATCAAGTATAGCATGATCACGGATGAGTTAGAGCGCTGACATGACCAGCACTGTCTGGCATTTTCCATTCAGCCTCTCAGATACACAATGGAGCTTGGCTCAGTGTAGTGTCATCACTCATAATTGGCACTCAGCGCCTGGGCCACATCCCTGCTCGACGCTATCGGGGATGAGATGACTGCCCGCAAGTGTGAGCCCCAGTGGCTGTTCCAACGTATCTCCCTCACCATCCTCCGGGGCAACACCTTTTCCATTTTATCTGCTGGGGCTAGGGACATAATTAAATATTCCCTTTAGAACCACAGTTAGAATCGATATCATTTTTACATCTTATGATTAGCTAACAAGACAAAGAATGAGACTGTATACGCCCCTATGTTTTGTTTTGATGAGTAATATTCAACAGCTGTTACGTTTATCGTTTTGACACGACAAAAACAAAGAACAATACAAATGTATGTATAAGAAAATAAATAAATAAATAAATAAATAATCTTTAAAAAATATTCTTCCCAAAATATTCTTTCGAAAATATTCTTTGGAAAATGCCAGAGTTCCAAGCAGATCTTTTAGTTATCTCCCTTGTAAACAACTGCAGGGAAATAAAGGAAGATAAATCGTAAATTAATCGTCTGCCGCGGCAAAAATGTCGGTTCCAGTTTGGTACCAAAAAGTCATCTCTATTCCACCAAAACAGCGAGGCTGTCATCTCATACAGAATGAAGTGGAAAACTCTATGAAGGAGATCCGTAATTTAAAGCATGGTCTACTTCATATCCTTAGTAAGACCGAATTTTTAAAATTATTTTTCATTTATGATTCCATTAAGTAAACGGATACATGAGTCCAAATACTCAATGAATTCTTATTTACATTAATTGTTTATCACTCCAAGTCGTCTGTGATTTCCCCTGTTTTGTAAACTTTGCTTGCCCAAATACTGATCCTACTGTCGTCTCGTATTTTGAAAGCTAAGTTCTTTCGCCGTCGAAATCAATTCTGCTTCGACTTTATTTCAGAGACTCACTGAATTAGAGATAAGGCTTGAAATTGACATTTTAAAATAAATCAGTTGAAAGCTGTCACCGGATTATTTATAATATATCATGTGCGGGAGATATGAGGATTTAGGATTTATGTGCATGGCACATAAATGTCTTACACCATATGTTTAATACGAATATTACTTTTACATTTGATTTAATCTTCCTCAAAGATCTGTTGCTCCTGATATATCCAATGACCCTGCTGCTTTGTCGAGAACCATTCTGTACACTCTGACGAGCAAAAAACAAAACAAAACAAAACAATTGTATAAGAGGCAGAGTGATCGCCGGGACATACATTCTTGGTATTCTTTCGTTTTAATCAGCAAATCTTCGGTAATGTCCGTAAATATTTTTTTAGTTATTTACTTTCATTTTCTTGGCGTCGTCTCACCCAAGCTATGTCTCTCACACACACGCACATATACATACCAGTAATTGTGTATGTACGTCTATATGAAAGATAATGGATGGATGTGTGTGTTTGTGTGCGTGTGTGACTGACATACAGCTGAAGAAGGCATGCGCGCACACCCACTAGCTTCCATACACACGTACATACATATAACTACATACAGTTTTCAGTTTCTACTCTTAATTGAAAGCAAACGTCGTTTTATACGTCATAAAAAATATAGTTAAATGAAAGCGTTTCCTATGCAACCCACAATAATCACGTGAAATTATAAAATCTGTCGTTGATCATCAGTCAAGATGTCCTGTGCACTATAGTTACTTAAACTTGAGCAGCATGATTTAAAGTTTTAATTAAACAGTTTTGGATTGTAGGATATATTTTGATAATTGCATTGAGGCCAAATAATTCAATGAATTTGGTTTAATAAGTTTAGACTTAATGAAATCTATAAACAGTTTTTGAGTTAAACTGTATTAGCCTTGCATCTGTTTCATCAACCTTATCAAGATTTAAGTGTTTTTTAGACTCCAAGTTAGTTTAGTTGATTATTAGAGTTACAAATTTTGATAAATTTATTGTATTTGCAATAATTAGTGAGTGAGTGAGTATATCCATAATTGTCATTCATTTAGATAAGTAAATTGAAGGCATAAGCAAGAGAGAATTGAGTTGACAATCCAATATCACAAATATTAGTTCAAGACTTCAAACATCTGTTATCAATTGTAGGCTCTGGTTTACCATCATTATCCACATGGCATGTTCTGACTGTTCTGCAGATGGAAATAGCCAAGTATATTATATTTGCACACTTTGTTTACTGTGTAGCTATATATTTTAATAACAGAGGAGAAAATATCTAGTTGTTTACACTACTATGATTGTAACAGATTTTAATTAAAATATTAGATAGAAAAGTGTCAGAATTAGTTCTAAAGTGTTTTGATTTGTCAGTTAGTATGTGATTTATTTGCTATCTTCTGTTCTAGTTAAACATACATCTGCCAGCATTGGATTAAATGAAGTAAGTTTATATTTTGGTATTTCATATTTATTTATAACAATATGATTTTCTGTCTAACCCATTCTGTCGTAACACAACAGTGGCCCGTGGGCCACATGCAACCTGTGGGACTTTCTGAATGACATGTCTAACAAAAAAATGACCTTGAATTTTTTTTTTTTGTAGTGTGTCCCATGTGATGTTGAGTCTGTTGTGGTATTCTTGTCCAAAACTGCTTGTCCATGTCTGTTGTAGACCATATTGTCTAGAATATTCTTATATTAATGTTTCCTCTCTTCTTAACCATTTACTTTCATTGGTGATACTTTGTTAGTAAGAGTGAATATTTGCTGTTTAATACAGCAAGTGTATATTTGTTAACAATAATTTTTGATCAAATATTTTACCAGTGAGTGAAATGTTTGCAATTAGAATTTTATTTCTTTTTAGCAAATAAAATTTCATGTTTAGATTTCAAAACTTGCTAAATATATTTTGTTTAAATTACAAAATCTAGTCAAATATAATTTATTATTATAGATTATCAGTATTATTATTTTTTTACTACCATACCCATGTCATCAAAAATGCAGACAGTTTTATCAATGATAGAAAATGGAGCATCAACACAATGGGAGAAACCATTGATAAATGTCAGCAATCTAGTAAATATATGGACATACACAGATACGGTTATACTGTCTCGATTGAAAGTATCATCCACATAATGTATGTATGTGTGTGTGTATGTATATATATATATATATATATATATACACACACACACAAATATATGTTCATATATATGTGTTATGTGAAAGATAATATTTTGAAAACAAAAGTGTTTA
>JAOPUL010103470.1:0-14493 GCA_027564515.1 Octopus rubescens | reverse complement strand
CACACACACACACACACACACACACACACACACACACACACACACACACACACACACACATACACACATACATACACGCACATACACACACTGGTGCTGACACACACGCACAATTCTGTCCGATAGAAATAGACACTAGACATATAAGAAATATATAAAGATATACAAGTTTTACCACCCGCATGTTTAAAAAAAACACACACACCATACACATACATGGATGCACGTGCACATACACACACACACACACACACACACACACACACACACATGTTCTTTCTCAAAGAATCTACTATACTAAACAAGCAAATATCTGCACACACACACACATACGAGCACACACAAATGCACACACATGTACACACATTCTGTCTTTTTCTTCCCTCCCCCCCCTTTTTCACATACATTCCCAAATGCTTAGCGGCATTTCGTCCGTCTTTACATTCTGAGTTCAAATTTCACCAAGGTCGACTCTGCCTTTCATCCTTTCGTGGTCGATAAAATTAAGTACCAGTTGAACACTGGGGTCGATGTAATTGACTTACCTCCTCCCCCGTTATTGCTGGCCTTGTGCCAAAATTTGAAACCAATCTTAAATTACCTTCACTACTTGACAGGTTTTATATTTTATGAATGACTTTAGTGAGATTTGAACTCAGTGCATAACAATCCATATGTATTTTGTTTTGATGATGGATAAGAGTTGGAGACCCCAGAAACGACCATCATACCTTGCCACGTATACCGCTGTCTTGTGCAGCAGCCATACTAGTGTGTACAAGTTTATATTCTATGTAGCATGTTATGGGGTTAATACAGATCTGCCCAACATTGGCATAATCGACCATGTTCTGATGTTGTCTTTATATATTAGTGTTGTTATTTCTTAGTGGTTTGTCAAATGAGATTCTAATGAAATCTCATTGAGTATTTATGATTTCTTTTTTATTGTTATGTACTGCCTTCATTGAGTGATGTGATTGTTATAGAAATTGTAGCAGATGGTCTCTCTAAGAATTGAAGCACTAGCATTTCTGTTTAGATTAAAACATTGTTTTTAGCCAACAATATCTTGTTCAATAATATAACGGCAAGTGCTAAACTGCTCAAGGCGATATGTAGATACACATTTTTGACAGCATTTGTTACAGCCAATAACATCTCATGGTGGCTATGATTAATTATAGATTAGCTTCAAAGATCTACTTCTGGTTTATATTTTTCTGCTAAAATGCAGACAGAACATTCTGGAACATTTCATAATTTTTCCTTATAAATAATCTTCAATTCAATTCAATTCAAATCACCACCAGAATTCATCCTAGCATAACTGAGGGCTTTGTCCTTTCTACCAAGCTATTGAAAGATGATTCTCACATTCACCTCTTTTGTCATTTTATTTTACTTTCTCTAACATGCACAATATGGGAGAGAGCAAATATATAAGTATTTGACAGAAATGACACACAAGTGTGTGTGTGTGTGTGTGTGTGTTTTTAAGTGTGTGTGTGTGTGTGTGTGTTTGTGTGTGTGTGTGCGTTCGTGCGTGCGTGCATGCGTGCGTGCGTGCGTGTATGCGTGCGTGCGCGTATGCGTGCGTGCGTGTTGGGTCACGTGGTTTAGTGGTAAGGATATTCAGCTCACGATTGTAAGGTCATGAGTTCAATTTCTGGTGGTGCATTGTGTCCTTGAGCAAGACACTTTATTTCATGTTGCTGCTGTCTACTCATCCGGCAAAAACGAGTTGCACCTCTATTTGAAAAGAGATTCAGCATGCCACATTCTGTGTCATGCTGAATCTCTCTGAGAGCTACATTAAGGATACCCGTGTCTGTGGAGTCCTCAGCCACCAGCACATTAATTTCATGAGCAGGCTGTTCCATTGATCGTACCAACTGGAACACACGTCACCGTAACCGGTGAAGTGCTTGTGTGTATGTGTGTATAAATATCATGTTCATCTTGAAGTCATCCACATTATATTTTGCTATAACTCATATCCTGCGTGGCACCTTGGGCAAGTGTCTTCTACTATAGCCTCGGACCGACCAAAGCCTTGTGAGTGGATTTCGTAAACGGAAACTGAAAGAAGCCCGTCGTATATATATGTATATATCTATGTGTGTGTCCTTGTGTCTGTGTTTGTCCCCCACCACTGCTTCACAACCGGTGTTCGTTAGTTTACGTCCCCGTAAATTAGCGGATCGATAGAATAAGTACCAGGCTTGAAACAATAAGCACTGGGGTCGATTCAACCGACTAAAAATTCAAGGTGGTGCCCCAGCATGGCCGCAGTCTGATGACTGAAACGAGTAAAAGATATATATATATATATTTATATTTATATATAATCATTAACACAAAAAGCAAGTGGAACAAATTCCCAAGAATGGTGGACTGAAGAATATGGCGTTGTTAATAAGGGTGATAAAGTCCTTTGCATATTTTGTGAGGAGCAAGTTGTGCGTAGAACCTCGAATGTAAAAGGGCATTTTGACACCAAGTACCAGTCGCTCGTAGAAAACAATGTGCAAGATCGCAAAGAATATATATTCCAACTTTTAAAACGGAAACCCTCCCAATCAGAGAACTTATTCAAATTCTTTGCACGACCTTCCCATTTAATAGCTGCAAGTTTTAGTATTCACATACTATTGTTGACCATGGAAAATCACTAAATGTTAGTGAGTCTATTAATGAAGCTTTTTTTTTAATGTGCACCATTCTTATTTGATGACTTTTATAACAAGGATGCTATTATAAAGTGTATGAATGAGTTGAAAATACGTAGAAATACTGTTAAAGATAGTTATGAAAATGAATGTTAACATGGAAAGTCAAATTCAAGAACACTTGAATACCTGCAATTTCTTTTCTATTTGTCTTGATGAGACCACTGATATTATATCTTCAGCTCGATTAGCCATTATTGCACGATATTTTCACGGAGATTTTGTTCATGAGTTTAGAGAATTTACCTCAAAATACTACAGGAAAAGACATAAGTGATTGTGTTGTTAAAATGTTTCTTAAAAGACAAATAGATTTGTCAAATGTAGTTTCAGTTACGACTGATGGTGCCACTAATATGGCGGACAGAAATGTTGGTTTTGTAAAGCATTTTACAGAAGCTGTTGGTCATCCCCTTGTTTTATTCCATTGTATTATACATCAGGAAGTGCTGTGCACAAAAGCAGGCTTTAAAGATTTCATTGATTTGATGAAAGTTGTGACAAAAGTAGTCAATTTGATAGCTGTTGGGCTTTGCATAAACGAGAATTTAATTTACTTTTAAGTGAAGTTGAATCAGTTTACAATGTCTTATTAATGTACAATAACGTACTATGGTTGAGTCGTGGTCAAGTGCTTGAACTATTTGTTGAATTTTTAAGCGAAATAAAACTCAGCTTAGATATGAAAATTATGGAATATGATTTTCCCCAATTAAATGATTTTTCTTGGCTCAGTAAACTTATGTTTTTCACGGATTTTTCATTGCATCTGAATGAACTTAATGTTAAACTGCAAGGTTTTAGGAAATCGATTGGTGTGATGTTTGGCTTGATTAAGGGTTTTGGGTGTAAACTCAGCATATTTCAATGTGATCTAGAAAGTAAGAGTTTCAAGTACTTCCCGAGGGTGAAGACATTTTTTGAAGAATCCAACAGTAAGAACCTTGAAGAGCATGCAAAGGAATTTATAGATGTTATAAGAATTTATAGATGTTATAAGTTATTGAGTAGTTTTCTTTTAGATTAGTGCAGTTCAGAGAGTTAGAGAAAACAATACAATTCATAAAATATCCTGATGTAGCAGATTTCACAGATCTGAAATTAGATATGTTTGAGTGGGTAGACGTAAAAAATTTCGAAATGCAGTTAGTCGACATCCAATCTAATCGTGTTTGGAAGTAAACATTCTTTACACTTAGAGCTGATTTAGAGGAAATTGAACGTGAATGTGTGCTAGGAATCGTCAATAAACATTCAGACAGTGAACTTCCAAGAGCGTGGAATTGCATTCCTGAAAACTTTGGTGCTATCAAAATTCTTGCAAGTGCACTCTTAACCATTTTTTTTATCAACGTATGTATGTGAAACATTTTTCTCAGGATTAAATAATGTAAAAAACGAAACAGAGAAACCGAATGGGTGATGAACTGAGTAGTGCCTGCGTAGCATTGAAATGTACACAGTATATCCCTATCATAAAACAAGTTTCTTCTGAAACTCGGCAACAAAAACTTCGTGAAAGTAAGGTAATTATTTCAATTTTATTTTATTATCCTAGTTTTATCATCATATTTTGAGATCTAAGGTATATTTGATTAGACTATTAGTTTTCAATATATATATATATATATATATATTAGAGACATAGGCCACTTGTCTAAAATTACTCACCTAAAACTAAAATACATATATACATGTAAGTGACATGCCAACGACAAGATTATTAAAAAACTAGAATTTTGACACACCGGGCTAAAAAGGTTTGCCATCCCTGCTCTAGACGGTGCCAACAAATATGATATGCTGGGACATGGCAATGAACGGTGGACAAATGAAAAGAAATGCAACAGAATGTGACCAAAATAAATATAAAAATTAAAAGGTCTACAAAACGAACTGTACATGTAGAACGTTGCAAATAGACAATATGCAAACAAATAAAAAACAAAAAGTCTTAGGGCTGAAAGACATGAAAGTGTGACGAATGTGTGGTAATGTGAGGAACGAAGAAGTCTTATGGACAGGAAAGAATAGTGACCGCTTAGATCAGTAACCAAGGTTGAAAAGAAAGCAAAGTGACCGTGGATCATGTGGGTGGCCGGAGGAATGAGGAAAGGTGGCAGGCAGAGGGAGGAATAGAAGACAACAGGGGAAAGCAGGCGAGAGAAAAAGAAGGGGAAAAGAGAGAACAAAGGGAAATAACTAGGTAGTTGCATGGAATGTAAACAATGTATACATTTTAAGAAGAGCGTGCATGGTGTTACATTAAATAATATATAGTCAAAATCGTGATATACAAACTGTAATATATATAATCTCGACAGTTGATCGACTTTCATATATATATATAAATCATCATCATCATCCTTTAACGTCCGTTTTTGGATCCATCCATCCTCCTTTAACGTCAGGTTTCCATGCTGGCATGGGTTGGACGGTCTCACCGGAGCTGGCAAGCTGGGTGCTGCAGGTTCCAGTCTGATTTGGCATGGTTTCTACGACTAGATGCCACAGGCACTGGACTCTTGGTACTAGTGCTTTTACGTGGCACCTTCACAAGTGCTTTTTACGTGGCACCACACAGGCCATTGGTATTCAGACGGGCATATAGACCAGGGATAGAAGAGACATATAGACCGGGGACAGACGGACATATAAACTGAGGACAGACGGACATAAGGACACATACAGATATACATACATAGCCCGGTGGCCTGTGTGCATATACCCAGACCCTCTTCGTAGAGTGGTGGCCCATGGCGCATGTCCTTGAACTCCCTTCATATTGGTGGGTGGGAGGGGAAATTTTCATACAGCAAGGTACAGTGTGAACTTGCATCTAAGGACATATTTTCTCATTTTTAGCATAACAATATAGCATAGAGGAAAAGACAAGCTTAGACAAACAAAACACAGACTTATCTAAAAATTGAGGATCGTATTTTGTATTGCTTTGGTACCTTGTATTGCCATAAAGGCTTCGCTGCGCGTACCACACCAAAGTAATTGAGAATCGTATTTTACATCTCTTTGGCGCCTTGTATTGCTGGAAATGTCTTTGACTCACCACGGCCACTTCTTAGCACAAGACTCAACGTGGCCACTTCTTAACACAAGACTCACAATGCTGCCGCTTCTTAGCAACCAGTTTCACAACGTGACCGCTTCTAAGCAATATTACTCTCAACGTGGCCGCTTCTTAACACAAGACTCTTGATGCAGCCTGTTCTTAGCTATAGGATTCTCACCACGGCCGCTTCTCGGCTACATCAACTCTCAACGCGGCTGCATATTAGTAACAAGGACTTGATGCGGCCACTTCTTAGCAACGAGGACTCTCGACATGACTGCTGCTTCTTAGCAACAGGACTCTTGATACAACCGCTTTTTAGCAATAGGGCCCTTTGGCGAGGCCACTTCTTATCAACAGGACTCGATGCGGCCGCTTCCTAGCAACAGGTTTATTGATGAAAAAGTTTATTGTCTGTGTTAATATATAAATGTTGTATATATTAATGCAACAGATAAATAATCTATTATTTATTATATAGTATAATTATATAGATTCATTTATATATAAACTCTGAAACGGTCGTAGTTTTGTTTTCCAATGATAAAATAATCTTTATCGTAAATTTTTGTCATATATATTTCTCTCTTTTTTTCTTTATTAATTTATACACTGATTGTATTGTACTATATATTATTATTTGTAGAATGATATATGTTGGAGCTTTTTTATGAGTATCATGTATTCATATATTGTGAATTAATCTATATATATACTAGTGCAACCACGCTATCTTTAAGATAGCATATTTTACATTGATTTTATATCATTCTATCCCTTACTCTGATTGTGTCAATGCAGAAGTATACACATGGCATGCAGGAGGGAACAGTATTCAATGAAGGGTGGTGTGTGCTGGGTATCTGAAGACAGTTCTGGATATTAAGTGGAGATTAAAGGAGATTTGGCTCCTATTGAAAGGAATACTATGTGCACCATTAAGTATACTGGAATTATTACTGAATATATTTTTCATGTATATTCTTACTACAACTATTACATGTTAGGCATGGATTTTTTAAGAATATTGTATGATTCCCAGGTTATTGCCAACATTTTAGTGAGTCCATCAGGTATATTTATTTTATTGGAAAATCCTACAAATTATGCTCTGAAAGTCTGGCATCTTCAGAATGGTTGTGATGGATCTGTATTGTTTGTTCTTTGTGTTACTGGATAAATATTTATTTACTATCTGAAAGTATTAATGAATGTAAATGAAGTAGTACTAATTTTGAAAGAAACTGTTAAAACTGATATTATGAAAAAGTTAATGAACTTAAAGTAAAAGAAATATATGTGTCTGGAAGAATATTTGTTTTTTAATCTATTACTATATATTGTTACTGGTTATTATGTTTCTGCTGAGTGTTTTTGTTTTTTGACAGGGGTGGTTATGTTAAGAAAGTTATTGCATAGTATAATTACATTATTGATTATGTAATTTGTCCATTTTCAAGTGAAGTCATAATCATCATCATCATTTAATGTCCACTTTTCCATACTGGTATAGGTCAGACAGTTTGACAGGAGCTGGCAAGACAGAAAACTATGCCAGGCTCCAGTGTCCGCTTTGGCATGGTTTCTATGGCTGGATGCCCTTCCTAATGCCAGCCACTTTAAAGAATGTACTGTTTGCTTTTAATGTAGCACCAGCACAGTGGCATGCTTTCATCAGCTGGATTCACCTTGTAATGCCAACCATTTTTATGTGGCGCCAAGTAACTTTCAATAGCAAGACCCCCTTGGGAGGATACAGTGAGACATGATGGTCTAATTCATCCTAAATTATAACATCAACCTGAATGATAGTTGTTTTGTCACTCTTTGTGGATACATTAAATGGGATACCATTAACTAGATTGATGGAAAGGGAGAAAGTGGAATGAACCATTGTATCTCCAGCAAGTAGCAATGCAGCTACAGCAGATGATGCAGTTGCTACTGCAATCTTTCCTTCTTTGTGGACATAGGAGAGAATGACACTTTAAAGAAGTTTTACCTGACCCACCTGCGGTGAGAATCTTGTGACTGTATCTGCTTTTGAATTGTGAATTGCCTCTTTAATGATCTGGAATGCTGCTTGTTGACTACAATTTAATTTTTTAGACATTTTCATCAAAGAAACTCTTTTGTTCAGTCTGTGGATCTTGCAGAATGAATGGGTTGCCTGTACTGATGTTGAAAGTATTCATGTTTAGTGTACTCATGGGGAGGGGAATTGGTTAATGTTGAACTATTTTCTCTTAAAATAAATTCAGTTTGTTGTAATGTATGTTGTTCTATGCTATCATTGATATCTTCTACTTCTAAAGCAGTCATTTCATCTTCTGAAAGTTGCCTGTCAAATGCTGTAAATAATCTGTCAGAGCAGTAAAGTCTTTGCAACTGATATGGAATTGCTGAAACATTTTCAAACTCCATATTTAGATAGTATTCACGGTCATCATGTGCTAAGCCGTTTCATTGAAGCCTCTTTCTAACTGTGGAAAACTACACCATTAAGAGTTCTCATATCTTCAAATGATGTAGCTCCAGGAATATGATGCAATGAAACTCTCAGAATTGCTCCTGTTCCTTTGGTGAAACAAAGTAGATACACCCAACTGCATGTGTATTACTTTTTCTGAGATGCTCACATTTTCTCAGTATTATTCCATGTGTGAAATTCGGGGAAATGTGCAAATGACTTAGCTGATGATTTCTGGTTAACTTGCATCCATTTAGTGAGGGTGGACTTGTCATGAGTGTGGATAACATGTTGAATATCATCATCATCATCATCATTAAAGTAAACGTATTGCTGTTAGAGTAAAGGAATTGTACGCTGTTGGACTGGAGGATATGAACCATGTAATTTGAAACCCAAAATCTTCCAGACTGCCTCTGATGAGGATACATAGCAGCCATTAATATAATCTTCAATTTCATCTTTCCTTTTGTCTGTTTTGCATTGGTTTGTCCACTAATATTGATTGTCACCCGATCACAACCTTTATGAATATATTTGCTAATATATTTAACTGGTTTTACAGCCGCACATATCTCTACATTACAATGACCTGCATATTTGACTGAAAAGAAAGGGGAATATGGAAGTACTGAACAATTATCTAGTTTGACATTTGACTTTGTAAATGTAGAACCATTATTTCAACATCAGTAAAATGGATAGCTGTTATAACTGTGTAATGTATTTTCCTGAAAGTCTTTAGGGAAATGTTTTTTGCATTTTCCATCAACCCCACATGTTGCATTGGGTTTATTTCTTCCATATGAACCATGTAGCATGCTTTTGGTGATATGTTGAAATAGAATCGGTTGTGTTTGTGGATTTTGAAGTTCTGCACAAGTTGTGTTTGTTGATTTGGAAGTTCTGCATAAACAAACTTTTCATAATGTTCTGGATCTAACATTTTTAATAGGAACAACGTGTGACAATGGGGAAGTCTACTCTTTTGAAACTCTATAGTCTACATGTACCCTACAATCTCTCCCAAAATGTTCTCCAAAATATCATGTAAAAGATCCTTAAGTTTCATATGAAATACTCTGTCAGTTAAGTCTGGTCTGTCAGTCTGTGATTTTTCTTTCCTTTGGGGTTGGACAATTGCAGGCGAGTCTATAGTTTCTGCATCCATTGTAGGACTCCTATGATTGTTGGAGGTATGATTACTCTTTTGCCAATATTTGAGCTAAGGGAATACATGTAATCAGGAATATTTTGATAAATTTATGCCCTGATATCTTTTGATTATATCAAATTCACTGTAACCTTGCTTCTTTTGGAATACATATCACAGTAATATTCCTGAGCTAAACGATATGAGCTATGAAGGAAATGGAAATCATGTTCCCGAACCATGAGTCTATATTTGTAAAAATCCATCTGTGATATTTTATGACTCTTACTGCCAACATCAAAAGATGACTCTCTATCCCCTATCACCAAAGGAAATAGCAATGGGAACTGCAGTGGGTCATAATTTGGATGCATTGAACTGATTTTTGAAGGGGTGATTCACCAGGGACACATCTTTTATGCAGGACTGGGTGTTTGGTTCTCCAATGGAATATTATGTTTTCAAACTGATTGGTGTTGTTTTGGTTTTTGCTGTTGTTATTTCGCTCCAGAGAAAACTGATCGAGCACAGTATGATCAAATCTTTACCAATTGTGACAATATCGTCTTTTGAGGCCAGGAACTACAGTATCTAAAGTATTTTGTTCGAGTGTTATCTGAGAAATATTTGATTGCTATTTCTAAAAGTCGAATGACTGCGTATATGCACTTAAGAAGGTACCTTTTGATGACGTCAGGCATGCAGGGATTGAAAGTTGACCGAGAGTTAACATACGTTGTATATGTAATCAGAAAAGGTAACAGCGCAAAAAAACGTTAATTCACACAGGAATAAGAATGTGGGAAAACAATAGATGCAGATGAAGCTAAACGGTTAAGAAATCTGCATCACAACTATGACGTTTCGCGTTCAATCACACTTGACGGCACTGTAGACATATGTCTCCTATGATAACCTTAGAGTCGACTAAATCCTTCTCAGTATGTCAGCTCATCAGAAAGTGGCGAGCTGGCAGAATTGGTAGCATGCCGAGCAAAATGCTTACCGGCATTTCGTCCGTCCTTACGTTCTGAGTTCAAATTCCGCTGAAGTCGACTTTGCCTTTCGCCCTGTCGGGGTCCCTTGAAATTGCTAGCCATGTGGCAAAATTTGAAACCAGTATGTCAGCTCATCAGTTAGGGTCTGTGTTTCTGTTTAATCCGATACCAAAACCTTCTAATCTTTGAGTACATTTAGTGGAGCCCACTCTATTGCAACCCTTTGGAGCCAGATCACCGTCTTGGGGGAGGGGATCACCGCCCTGGGGATCACCATATTGGGGATCACTTTTCTCTTTCCTTCCATCTGTTACAGAAGCCCTAAAAATGATCCTACAGTCTGTTGTTGCTACTCTGAATAAGCGATTTAAAATGTGGATCTTTGGTCTTTGGGGGGGGGTCCAATCACTTTGGATGGATTGGATTGCTCATGTTCAGCCCACTGCTGGACAAGGGCCTCAGCATGTTCTCTCAACCAGAGAATGGATTGAGATCATACTGGTTTGATGAGCCTACTCTGCCGCATTGGCTCGACATGGCTTGGCAGAGGGTACAGTTTTTATACTCATACCCAGCTGTAGTTAAGTCGATTACATCGACCCCCAGTGCTCAACTGGTACTTATTTTATCGACCCCCGAAAGGAGGAAAGGTAAAGCCGACCTGGGTGGAATTTGAACTCAGAACGTAAAGACGGACGAAATACCGCTAAGCATTTCACCCGGAGTGCTAACGATTCTGCCAGCTCGCCGCCTTCCAATCACTTAGTCATAGGAAAAAGAAACAGCACTTGTGATAATGTCTTCGTTACTAGTTAGAGGGAAGGAAGAAGCTATCCTCAGATTACATATCTGTTTCAAACAACGTGGTCTCCATTAGCGGCATCGTTTTACCTTCGACAATCGCTGGCATTCTCCGCAAGGTCTTTGTTTATTTTCCCAAACTTAGGGGTGAATTTTATTTAACTGAGTAACATCACGCAACACATCAACCTTTTAAGTGATTTACATATACTGGATAGTCGATTCAATCGACTCCAGTACTATAATAAAATAATGATGATGATTTCTTTTTTTCCCAACAGGGCGATGGATGAGGGGAACAATACAAAGACAGACGTAAAGTGTGTGGGATTACATATAATGAAATTATTAAAAAAAGGAAAGAAAGAGCGTATACACGGTATACAACGAACAAAGGAAGGAAATATACATAGTATATAATAGTATAATTTAAAAAAGGGTGATAGTGATGTGGTCCTCCTGATTATCTAGGGATAATCCAGGAACTCCACCGTCCAGATAATCCAGGAACCCCACCGTCCAAAATCTCCCTGAACTCCATAGGCAAGTACCCTCTCAAATTCCTTTTCTCTGACTCACAGGTCTACACTTAGAGCGGTGCCATCCACTCTTGCCATTCTCGCAACTTTCACCCACCTTTCAATAACTTCACTCGAGGGCAGCATCTCCCTCTCCACCCTCACTTTCCTTTTCAAGTAAAACTGGAAAAAGTCGATGGGGCTTCTACCAAAGAGAAATGTATCTGTCCTCATGCCTTTCAACCTCGTTCACCAGGCAACCTCTTTCACCACAGCCACCAGGCAATGGAAAACAGCCTTACCTGCCCGCTTAAAGGAGGGCGGTGGGGCAATCATTACTATGGACTCGGCCGATAGACGGCTCCGTCCCACACGCGATAGCAGCTGCTCGACATAACCCCACAAATCAGCAATGCCCGGACACTGAACGAGTGCGTGCAGAACGGTTTCGTCGCTTTGCGCGCACCTCGGACAAGCCCGTCTGACAGCATATCCGTGCCTGTAGAGTTTATCTCGAACCAGTAGCGCACTCCGGTAGCACTGCCAGGCCAACGAGATCTGGAAATTATCCATGATAGTTCTTCACTGGAAAGTCCTCCGGGACAGACTAGCCACTTCGTTTTTCTCGACGCCTAGAGTCTCTCCGAGAATATCGTTGGACTTTCCCGCCACTAACCCTCTATAACTTGCTAAAGCGGAACATCCACCGATCCCATTCACCGACTAGTAGAAGGCTGTGAGCGCCTGACGACACTCTAGGTGGCAGTCTCGGTCTTTTCTCTGCCTAGGACTGCAGCTCCGCCAAGTAGACAAACTGCGGAAAGACGTGCCTCACAAACGGGGCCCACACTCGCTTGACGCCCAGAAATCGTTGCAGGTGGTGCGACCTGAGCGCGTGGCTACGCATTAGAAGCTACGGCATGCCAAATCCCTCACTCAGAGGGTGTTGGCAGCAGACTGATCGCCTGACGATTTGAACGCGTCCTTTCGACAAGAAATAAAATAAGAGACGCTCCAACCTGGTCAAGCAGTAACCGAGGCAAGGCATGACAGCCAGGCTATAAATGATAACAGAGGCGATGTAGGAATTCGTCACCTCTGCTCGCCCTTTCAGGGACAGCTTACTCTCATCCCATTTCTGGGTTAGGCTGGCCACCCTGTTCGTCACCTCGCCCCAGTTCTTATCCACCTGGAGGTCGGGACCAAACCAGACTCCGGGCAGCTTAACAGGTCCGTCGGCGCGGCGGCCGACGCCGCCGTCCGACAGCATCGACCTACCTCTCCAGGTGCTTAACCGCAAGCCCACCGACTTGTTGGCGTTGATTTTGGCCCCAACAACCGACTCATATTTCTTTAGAATGGGTCCAACCGTTTCCACTTCGGAGACGTCCGACACCATGACTGTGACGTCGTCAGCGTACGCCACCACTGCCCTCCCGTGTCCCGGTTCGAGAGGGATGCCCCTTAACTGTTCCAACTTCCGCAGTAGTGGCTCAAGAGCCAGTACGTACAGAAGGGGTGACAACGGGCAGCCCTGACGGACCGAGCAAGCGATACCAAACGGTTCCGATAGGTGGCCGTTTACTTTGACCACCGAGTAGGTGCCGCTGTGTGTAGCAGCGATCCAGCCTCTGAAAACGGGTCCAAAACCGACCGCTTCTCTATCGAATGGCTTGGATTGATCCAAATTGATCAGAGCCCCTTTGTCGGCGTCCTTTCTCAGCAGTGTTACCACACCGCGGCTACCAGCACTAGGAATTCTCCCGTTCTGCTGCCAGTTACGGTAAACGTGGCCGCCAAACAATTTTGGCATAAACTCATAGAATTCATAGGGCAGACCATCCGAACCAAATAATAATAATAATCCTTTCGATACTAGGCACGAAGGCCTGAAATTTTGGGGGAGGGGAGTAGTCGATTTTATCGACCCCAGTTCGTAACTGGTACTCACTTTATCGACCCCGAAAGAATGGAAGGCAAAGTCGACCCCGGCGGCATTTGAACTCAGAACGAAAAGTCGGAAAAATTGCCGCAAAGCATTTCTCCCGGCGCGGTAACAACTCTACCAGCTCGCCGCCTTAATAAAAAAAATGATAATAATAATAATAATAATAATAATAATAATAACAATTTCAAAATTTGACACAAGGCAGGCAATTTCGCGGGAGGGTGTTACTCGATTACATGAAGCCGAGTGCTGAATTGGTACTTATTTTATCGACGCTGAAAGGATAAAATGTAAAGTCGATCTCAGCTGAAATTTGAACACAGAAGATGAAGACGGACGAAATACCGCTAAGCATTTTGCCCAGTGCGCTAACGATTCCGCTAAGCACACCGCCTTTTTACCACTATAAATTATGCAAATGAATTTGACTAAATAGCAATAAGGTGTTTAGCCAGTCGGCCTGGTGATTACGTAAAGCAACTTCTATATGTTGCACAATAATAGATTAGTCACCCGTTTGTCTTTATCGTCGTCTGTGAATTGTTGCTGAGATGACGTCATTGATATTAGGGCGGGAAGACTGTTGCACTGCAAACGAAAAAAAAAAAGATGTAAATGTCGTCATAATACTACGACACAATGTATCAGGGTGTAAAGACAAGAAGTATACGAATTAATGTATTGAGTGAGCCTATGTATAAGTATATGTGTATGTATATGTATTCGTATTCGTCTAGGTCATTATATTTATATATATATATATATATATATATATATATATATACGCGGGTGAGCTCATGAGT
>JAOPUL010103142.1:0-14498 GCA_027564515.1 Octopus rubescens | reverse complement strand
GGGATTGAACCCAGAACCATGTGGTTGGGAAGCAAGCTTCTTACCACACAGCCACGCCACGCCTATATATATATATATATATTATCTTTTACTTGTTTCAGTCAACAGACTGCGGCCAATATATATATATTAGTAACCAAGTAAGCAGAATAACTTGACTACCATATTATAGAGATAACAGAAAATAATAATTCCATATAACATATCTAATCCTCAGCTTTGTGAAAATAAATCTCAAGTCAAAACAGAGTGGTTAAATTAAGTAACAAAAATAAGTAAAAGCATCTCAGTTGTAGATTAAAGGCAACTGAAAATAGAAAACTAGTTAATGAAATAAATGTGGGGAAAACATACAAATATTAGGATTGCTTAAATAAGGTATCATTAAAAAGAAAAAATACAGAAATAAGGTTTGTGAATATGGAATTGCAGTAGGAAACTATACATAAAGTAACAAAGATAGAAATATAATCCTCATATATACAAATATGTAAAATATTGAATAAGACATATTCATAAATAATACCATATAAACACACATTCAAACACATAATGGAAAATGTATATAAACATAGAATATTTATGGAATATATTCTTTTCTGTGAGCTAAATTATTTTAAAGACAGGAATATGAGAAAAATAAATCATCAGCTTAGAAGATAAAATAATAGATAAATTGAAATAATAATGTAGTGTAAGTATATTAAGATAATAAATTACTATGAAAAATCAAAAGGTATTTCAAAAGTGTTTTTACTATATGAGAAACACTCTCCTTGTTTGACAGAGCCCAATGTCTAATCTACCTGAAGTGAACTGGAAATACTAAATAAGGTTTTGTTGTTTATAATGGTTTTACAAAAGAAATATTCTATACTATTGTTAGAGCAACAATGTAAATGCACATGTGTCAGATTTATACAGGTAAACTCTTATATACAAGTAGTAAGCTAATTTCCATCAGATTAAATACACAATGCACTGAAATTGTAAATTATGATAATGTAAAATGAATATTTATATCATTTTAAAAGTTAACTTAAGATATATTGTATTAGAAAAGCAAAACAATATAAACTAACACAAGAATATTTCATGATCATTTTAACATCCACTTTTCAATACTTGGATGAGTCAAATGGAATTTGTTGAGGAAAATTTTCCTGTCACCAAAAATCATTTATTTCCAAGTAAGATAACATTTCCCCATGGTCACATATTTTCATGGAAAATTGGAAATAAACACTACCACATGTATGACAATGACATTCATAGACAGTTATCATGTGATGTTGGGACAAAGAGACAAAACACATACACACACAAATATATATGCAATGAACTTTTTATTTTCCAAATCCACTCATTATAATTATACTCTATTCCTTGGCCTAATTTAAAACAGTTGATTTAGTAGTTGAAACAACAATGCTGTCATCTCCCCAGTATGATTGTGTAACACTAATAAGTGTTATACAATCTCTGGAGGTTTCACAATGCAATCAGATAAGATATTCCTTATGTAACTGATAGTTATCCATTGTTAATGAAACATGCATAAGATGACATAACTAAATATAGAATAAACAAACTCTTCTGCTTTGTTTTACTTTCCATATGTATTTTGTGACCTACACAACAGTAGATTCCAGACATTACCATGGCTAATTGCAATGCTGTGGCACTGGAACAATTAGGTACCCACATGAGTATCATCTAAAAGTTCAATGACGCAGGACATTAATGAAGTCAAAAGCTTCCTTGTCAATGATCCTGCTCCCACCAACATCTCAAAATATACTGGTTGAAAATGTAATTTGCAGTATTTCAGTGCCTTATTTCAACTAAGGATGTGTGATGTAGCAAATGAATTGCTGACAGTGACATTCCATGAGGCATCTGCCTCTAACTCAAAGGTCAAGACTTAATCTATCAAGTCTTTTTCCATCATTCCTAGAGCTTGTTTGATGATTAGGTTAATATCATTCTGGTGTCCAACTCGACCCACATTCAGTCAACATTAATTCACGGAGATTTCCAGAAGTGAGGGGCTTACCATAACACCTCATTTCTCTACTTATGTCAGCTCCAACTCTGAGAATGATGAAGATACAAAGCTCATTCGATCTAAGTAAACCACCAATTTTGCCATAACAAAGATCCAATCTCCAGAAAATTTGACACTTGCATAAAGTAGATGACTCCTTGAATATTGATTAGATTTATCAAAAAGGAGCGTGGAAAATGTGTTTTGAGTGAAATTGTCCCAAACTCTCTGGATCAGTTTTCCCCACTCTGGAACTAACAATTCAAGTACCCTCCAAAATTGTAGAGCTTCATCTATCTCCCTGTTGGAGCTAACCCATGTCAGAAAGGATAAAACATTGCCTACTAAAGAGAAGCAAACATGAATGGAAGAAAGGAAAAAAGGGACAGTTGTAGAGATGGTCAGATTCTGAACAAAGGACTAGTCCTCAGAATATAGACTAACTTAGAGACAGATAATCTACTCCGAAGAAAAAAAAATTTTGATAGGGTTCAATTATATCGATCTGTGGGCAACTGTTTCAGGTTTAACATCTTAGAAAGAAAAGATGGGTTTTAAAGCAATATCAGAAATTAGGCTGCAAGTTAAACCAATGGGAAAAGGACCATGATGGAAGGGGAAAATTTGGTGAACAGACCCACCATAACCTAATGTAGCAGAAATGAATAGTTTACTATCCAAAGTTTACATTTGGAACATTTACTTCAAGAACCCTATAATTATGTTCCTCAGTCATCAACTTTGCTATTATGAATACTCTCTCTGGAGGTAGGGTACTCTTAATATCACCAAGGTACCAGACATTGAAATCCAAATCTGACCCCAGCCTAGTAATATCATTGATGCCAAGTGTAAATAGTGCAGGACCAAGAGGGCTGTTGTGGACTAATGGGGGTAGGGATGAAAAAGAGAAAACAAGAAACCAACAAAGGTTTAGGGGAAAGGAATAATTTAAATAAAGACAATCAAAATGTGTTTGGGACGAATACATAGACAATAATCACAATAATAATTTTAGCACAAGGCCAGCAATTTTAGAAGGAGGCCCAGTACTTGACTGGTTCTTATTTTATCAACACTGAAAGGATGAAAGGCAAAGTTGACCTTTGCAGAATTTGAACTCAGAATGTAAAGAGCTGAAAGAAATGTCACAAAGCATTTTGCCCAGCGTGCTAATGATTCTGCCAGCTTTCTGCCTTAATAATAATAATAATCCTTTCTATACTGGGCACAAAGGCCTGAAATTTTGGGGGATGCGGATAGTCGATTCAATCAACCCCAGTACTCAAGTGGTACTTACTTTATCGACCCCGAAAGGATGAAAGGCAAAGACGACCCTGGCGGCATTTGAACTCAGAAAGTAAAGTTGGAAGAAATGCTGCTAAGCATTTTTCCTGGCATGCTAACGATTCTGCTAGCTCACCGCCTTTATAATAATAATAATAATCATCCTTTCTATATTGGGCACAAAGGCCTAAAAGTTGGGGGAGGGGCAGGTCGATCACATCGACCCCTGTGTTAAACTAGTACTTATTTTATCAACCCCGAAAGGATGAAAGGCAAAGTCGACCCAGTGGCATTTGAACTCAGAACGTAAAGTCAGAAGAAATGCCGCTAAGCATTTTTCCTGGCATGCTAACGATTCTGCCAGCTCCCTGCCTTTATTATAATAATAATAATAATCCTTTCTACTATAGGCACAAGGACTCAAATTTGTGGAGAGGAGGCTAGTCAATTACATTGACCCCAGTGTTCAACTGATACTTATTTATCAACCCTGGAAGGATAAAAGGCAAAGTCGACCTCAGCAGAATTTGAACTCAGAATGTAAAACCAGAAGAAATGCCACTAAGTAGTTTGTTTGATGTGCTAATGACTCTACCAGCTAGCAGCCTGATGATGATGATGATGATGATGGTGATCCTTTCTACTATAGGCACAAGGCCTGAAATTTTGGATTAGTCAATTACATCAACCCCAGTATTCAACTGGTATTATTTTATCGACCCCAAAAGGCTAAAAGGCAAAGTTACCATGAAGCATTTCATTCAGCATGCTTCGCCAACTCACCACCTTTTAATGATTTCAAGTTTTGGCAAAAGGGCAGCAAATTTAGGAACAGAAGGTAAGTAAAGTACCCCTGGTACTTGACTGGTACTTTATTTTATCAACACTGAAAGGATGAAAGGCAAAATTGATCTTGTTGGAATTTGAATTCAGAATAATAATAATAATTAATTCCTCTAATTGGTCACAAGGATTAACAAATCGGAAAACATTAAATGACAATACAAAGTGGGGACAATATACAAGAGGGTTTTCAAGTTCACTCGAACGACCGAACAGATGCCGCTATATAAAGCATTGATCCAGCCCCGGAAGTCCGGACTGAGTCCAGCTGCACGAAGCATGGACGCCAAATATTGGTGGTCGACTCTATCAAAGGCTTTAGATTGATCTAAATTGATCAAAGCCCCGCCCGTGCCAGAATCGTTACCCACCCTCTCTACGATGTAGCGCATGAGACGGAGGTTGTCGTGAATGGTCCTGGTCGGGACGGCGCATGTTTGTGCCTTCCCGATCAGCTTGTCCGCGACAAGTGCCAACCTCTTGGCTAGCACTTTGGCCAAAATCTTCAACTCTGCATTAAGCAGAGTGAAGGGCCAGAAATTATCTACAACGTCCCCCTTGTTTGGGACCTTTTTCAGCAGTGTCACCGTTCCTTGACAAACAAACTTGGGAATTCTCCCATTTTGCTGCCAATTGCAGTAGACGTCTGCCAAAAGGCCCGCAAACAAGTCTGGCATCGAAGTATAAAGCTTGTAGGGCAGACCATCCAAACCAGGCGACCTGCCTGCTGTGCACCTCTTCAACGCTTCCTCCACTTCCATGGCTGTTATCGGTCCTTCGCAGTACTCCACCTCGTTGACCGAGAGTCGCAGCAAGCCGTCCAGGTAGACACCAAAGTCTGCCCCGTCGTCCGTCCTGCCGTTTCTCCCGAACAGTCGAGCAAAGTGCCACACACATCTGTTCGGGCTCGAACACTTTGCACCCGTTCTCGTCCACCAAAGACCGAATGGTGGCTTTGTTGCCACGTTTCGCCTCCACCACTAGGGCCCATCGAGCAGCTTTCGTTCCCTCCCTGCCTAGATTGCATGCCTTAGCTCTGACAACACAACCTTCGTGTTTGGCGTCAAAGAATTGGTCGAGGGCCAACCTCACCACTATGTTGGTTGCGATGCCTGTCCTAAGCGCCTCATCTAAACCTTCCACTAGCTCCCCCTCTATTCTATTCCGTTCTCTCGCTAAAACCTTGCTAAATCTAATGGATTCTACTCTAATTGCCCTCTTCAGGGCAAACCACCAGTTGTTGTGGACGATTGCCCCTGTCAATGCCCACTTAATTAGTGTGCTAATCCAGTCTCTGTAAGCTGGACATGCTGGTAACGACTTGTTCAGCTTCCAGTAACCAGGGCCCTGTCTATGGAGCCCCGTCTATCGATCGTACAGATCACGAGTTTGTGGTCTGTGTAGCCAACCATGTGGAATTGCGAACATCCTACGCTATCCTTGTCTGCTGGCCTACAAAATACCCTGTCTATGTACAATCTGGACAACCCGATGCAGTTCGACCAAGTCCACATTAACACAAGAACTCTACAGTGATGTTATCCTTAATTTATGATAATTCATTTATCAACTGTTTATTCACAATGTTCAAATAAGTCAACACCATCTTTTCTCACTTCTAGAAATATATTAAATTAAATATGTGTGGTGAAAGGCTTTTATTAAAAATATTACAATAGTATATTATCTCACCAATGTAGTTGTGGTTACAGAAAATAGTGTTGAGAGATTGTTATTGCACTATTATTTATTCTGTTCTGTGTGAATACATTTATGATGAAATAAGATATTTTTTTCATAAAATAACTTTTGACATTTATATGGTTACTCTTTTGTATGAATAAATACATGAGTAGTTAATAGACATTTCTGAGAGGATTTACCACAGATATCACAGTGATATGATTTTTTTTCTTATATGAATGTTTTTGTGTCTAGTTAAATCACTACTACCAGAAAATGATTTACCACAGATATCACAGTGATATGGCTTCTCCCCTGTATGAGTTCGTTTGTGTTTAGTCAGGTGACTTCTTTCAGTAAAAGATTTACCACAGGTTGTACATTGGTATGGTTTCTCTCCTGTATGGATGTATTTATGAGTAATTAAGGTTCCTCTTCTAGAGAATGATTCACCACATATGTCACAATGATATGGCTTTTCTCCTGTATGAATACATATGTGGCTAGTAAGATGACCATTTTCAGTGAATGATTTGCCACAGATATCGCATTGATAAGGTTTCTCTCCAGTATGAATGTATTTGTGAGTAGTTAAAACCCCACTCTGAGAGAAAGATTTACCACAAACATCACATTGATATGGTTTTTCTCCTGTATGAATACGTTTGTGTGTATTTAGGTTACCTCTGTGGGAAAATGATTTACCACACATATCACAGTGATACGGCTTCTCTCCTGTATGAATGCGTTTATGTATGGTTATATCACCACATTCTGAGAATGACTTACCACAAATATCACAGTGATATGGTTTCTCTCCTGTATGAATCCGTAGGTGAGTAGTTAGGGTACCTTTGTAAGAGAATGATTTATCACAGATATCACAATGATATGGCATCTCTCCTGTATGAATGCGTTTGTGGCTAGTTAAGTGGCTTCCATCCGAAAATGACTTACCACAGATATCACAGTGATATGGTTTCTCTCCTGTATGAATACATTTGTGTAAAATGAGATTACCTTTTTGATAAAATGATTTACCACATATATTACACTGGTATGGATTTTCTCCTGTATGAGTACGTTTGTGTATAGCAAGATTACCTTTTTGAGTGACTGATTTTCCACAAATATCACAGCGATATGACGGTTTTCTTTTGCCTTTCAACATATCTTCGGCAAAATCAATCCTTTTAGACTGTTTCTTTATTTTTAATCTTGTTTCTACATAATTCATTTTCCATAAGTCTTACTGCAATATACAAATATTTTTCATTTTGTTTTTATATTCTATTTCTAATAAATATTTCTACAGCTAAATTTCCATCAACTCTTTTGTAATCCAAGTTTAATAAGAATTTGCTCACAATAAATATTTCACAGTAATTTTACCATATAAACAGGGTTATATTTGGTCTGTACAACACCTTTAAAAGGCAGCATATACTGATAATGTATTTCAAGTTAAACATTCTTGTATGCCAATGTCATCAGATAGTCTGAAATAAGAGAGAAACCATATTAGAGAGGATATTTAAAATGTAAAGATTCAACAGTGAGAATTTTACTGCATTTCTATATCAATAAACTGCAGATATAAATAAAGCTTATCAAATGGTAACTAAAGATATATTATTACTATAATATTATATATCAAATGGTTTCATACCAGAAATGTATATCCAAATCCAGCAATCTTCAGAAATAGGTGAAAAGAATAGTTTGGTGTGGGCTCTTTGCTACTGGAAGCCTGAAAATGTTGCATCCAGTGTTTATGGATATTGTAAAAAAAAAAAAAAACAGAGCAAAATTCATAAAAGAAATTACCATGGTCAAAGCCAAGAAAAAGATTTAGTTCATCAGAGTTTTGACCCTTGGAGTGGGACCAAAAAAATTTCATCTCAGTACATAAGATATTTGCTTGTAGTATAGGGTTGATGTTGGGGTAAGGGCAGAATGGAGTAAAGGTGCAGGGGAAGATGAGGAGTTAGGGTAAGGGCAGGGTGAAGTAAAGGTGCAGGGGAAGGTGAGGAGTCGGGGTAAAAAGTGAGGATGGTGGGGAAGGATTAATTTTAAAATCGTATGTGATCATGAACATGTGTCTGTATGGGCTTGAATAAATCAAAGCTGGACAAATCTTACATTAATTTCTTATGTTGTAATGAGGGGAAACACTGATAGGGGGAGAGCCAATGTCTATATTTATAGTGTGGTATGCCAGTTTGCTATGGTATATCTACACTCAGGAGGGCAGGAACAAAATACCTCACTCTTTTAAAGTTTAGACAAGTACCTGGGTGAAGGGAGTTCTTCAATATAACTTTCTCAGCCTTGCAGAGTCTGCAACTCTTACTGCTGTTAAAGAAAGATTTGCACTTTTCATGTGTCCTCCACTTGATGTTGTAATGCACATCATTTCCTTTCTATGTCCATATAACTCACTAGAGTCATGGCATTACATCTCTCTTGAATATTAAATGAAGACTTGAGGTTGTTGATCCTGGTTCTGAAGGGACTCTCTGTTGTACCAGCATATTTCCATATGTTTGTCACTCCACTGAAATCTTTCAACACTACTTCTGCCTCATACTCAACTGTTTCTGTATTGCATTCGACATTTTGAGGTGTTGTGGCATTACCTCTGCAGGAGTAGCCTGCCTCTGTTTGAGATTTGAACCAACTTACTAATATTTTCTTTATGTTACATGCACAGCTAAAAGAGACTCTCACCTACCTAAACTTTAAAAGTGGTGTTTTTTTTCTTCATACCCTCATTAACGCTGATATACCTTAACAAATTAGTTGGCTGCACCATAAATATAACTTTAGCTCTTCCTCCGTCAGTGTTTCCCCTCACTGCAATGTGAGGAATTTATATAAGGTTTGTCCACTTACACCCAGTTTCGATATATTCAAGTCCATACACACACAAGATGAGTTTAAAATGTCAAGTTTTCATGGTACAAATAAATGGTGCCTAAACAAGATATTGAACTGATGTTAAGAAATACAAAACTTTCTCAGTTGATTTGTGGAATAACAAAAATTCAAATAGAATGTTGAAAAGAAAATGAAACAGCGAGATTATCAGAATTTCTTCTTTATTTCCTTCAGTTTCTGGCTGGGTACTGTTTTAGCCTGTGAACATTTGAAAATTAAATATGAAAGAAATGGAACAAAAAACTGGAAAAGATGAAAACATTTATGTAAAAGTAAAGTACTAAAGTATAAGGTGATCTTTTGATTGTTCTGGGTAACAAAGTGAGACCAAATACGAAACTCAACCATATGAAATTAAACATGCACCTTGTCGAATCCACTATCTTATGATGAGCCATTTCTATCCATCAATTATTTTAGACCATTTCACCAATCTGGCAGGATTGTTACAGCAATCACATGTAATAGTGTTAGCTAGTATTGTCGAGAGACAAGAGATGGAATGGCTTTCTCTGTCGTTTCTGTCACTGGAAAATCTATTTTGAAGAAGTGGGGGTGAGGGCAACATTGGTAACTTGGGTAAAATGAGTAATTTCTGATTTCTCATTATTTTCTCCCTACCTGTTTGAAACCATTACAAGTATTGCATCATCATTTGGTACTGTTGCATCATCTTGGGGAGTAAAAATTGGTCAGCACAGTTGTTGTTGTTGAAGTTGAAAGAGTTTGAAACATAGTCAAGTGACATTTTTTTTCAAGAAATTTTTCATCGACTTTGACAAGTGTAATTGAGTTGCTAATAAAATATCTGGATAATTTTGGTGTTTAACAATCAATATTCTTTTCTCTGTTGGATTCCAATTCAATTTTTCCCCATACTAATGTCAAATTTGATCATTTTCAAAAACATGATGTCTAAAGTAGGACAAAATAAATAATGACTAATTTCAATAATTTCTTCAATTTAATTGCATGGTGCATAAATATATCAGGAAGAGAGCCACTCCATGAGATCGTGAAGAAGCTAGAGAATATGCTATGTTGAGTTTTTAGATTTAGTCGAGTTTCTTTAATTTCATATTATGTGCTATTTTTTCATGACCCTCTTTCGTTTGACCTAGAAGTTTTAAATTTTTGTTGCATTTCTGATCTTTCTGATGTCGAAGGATAGAGACTGATATGTATGAGTCTTTTTATTAAATGTAATTCTGGAGAATTGAAGAGGCAAATTTACCTTGTCTTACTAATTCTGCCTCACCTAAATTTGTCTTTTGTATGCTCAAAGATAATTTTCTGAAATAGTGTTCTGAATATGTTATAGTGTTTTTAATGCATTTAGAGGAGATCATTTGCTTAGATGATGTAATTTTTGTAAGGTAGTAACATAAAAGATGGGGGGGGGGTCTCAAAGTCAAAAATGCAGTAAACATTACTCATTACCCTACTTCAGTTGCTATATATCAACCACTTAATATTTCCTTCGTAGGTATTTAAACGTGGGTGTTTCTGTACGCAGCATCATTCACAGTTAACTCTTTTGTCGGGTCTTTAATTGCATTTTTTTTTTGTCTTTTTCTTTTCTTGGTTCGCTGTTACTTTCATTTCTTTTTAATTATTTTTTTGTTATCGCTTCTGATTTTCACTTTCGTTTCTTTTGCATTTTACTTTCATTTGTTACAGCCTAGAATAATCCACAAGCTAATTTCATTAATTTAATTATTTATCTTACTGAACACATCAAAATGAGATACACGTAAAATGAAATGTCTGCGGTGCAATGTTCGTACATATAAATAATACTTACATTTTAATATGTAAAATGTCACAATATATTTAAATAGTCAGAATTTAAGTCACAGTGGACAATTACAGTATATAAATAATACTTACATATTAATATAGATCCAATGAGGAAGATGTCACAATATATTTAAATGGTCACAACTTAAGTCAGTGAACAGTGACAACTTAAAAGAACTTCTAGATTTTACAACAAACGGTGATTTACATCGACTAATAGACTACTGTAGCAATTTCCTTACACAGTTAATACCCAATTATCTATATTTCATTCTTATCTCCTTACCGTCAGTTCTAAAGATCTGAGTCAATAGTTTACCAAACAATAAATAGTAGGGAATCAACAGAAATGTTTGGCAAGTTTCAACATCTGTCAAGGGAAGTAACTCTATCTCTCCATGTCCAGCATAGCTTTAAATCTGTCATCGGCAATTTGAAATATTTTATGTTCTAAAAGATGTACATTTGATAATTCTTACTCATCACTACTATCGTTATCATCAACATCAATACTACCCTCATATTTATTGTAGTCATCATCGCCGTCACAGCTACACTTATATTATCTTCATCAAATCCGTCACTACTACCGACGTATTATCCTCATCATCTTAATATTACTTTTATCAATACTCTTTCACCAGGTACATCGCCTATGCATATTATTATGATGCAAATATTTCAACAATGAAAAAATATATTTACTTAACAAATATATAATACTAGATAACTGACAAATTTTATTCAACAGTAATGTCTCTAGTTCAGTTTCGTTTTCCGCTTTTCCTTAAAAACAGTTTTTATATTTTACACGTTTACTTTTGTCTTTATGTCCAGCTTTATAAGTTAACCTGTAAGGAAACTACATTCTTTAAAGCCCAATTGTAATATAATAAACGATGAATATCTAGGCTGTAGTATCGTTGTTTTATTATTGTAGTATTGCTTGTGTTGCGCATGACAATGTCATGTAACCCAACCAGTTGGTCATGAGATGGTTATTTTACATTGTTGCTCTTCTCCTTTTACTATGTCTCACTTGCGACTGTAATACTGCATGGTTATTGGGGGCCAACGGAGGTGAGGAGCCGAGTGTGATTACTGCTTTAGTTTGATAACCACTTTCCTGTGGGATTACATTAATTGGATCTGAACAACTCCCTGTGTCCAGGATAATAAATACAATCTCTGGCAATAATTACCTCTAATTGACGACATAAGTAAGGCAACTTAAAAAAAAAAAAAAAAGAGCTATACAATGTATTCAAAACAAACGGATATTTATCTAGAGTTCCTAGAAGAATCAGAGCTAAGTAGTCGGGCTTCATGTATATATGATGTTAACTCATTTCCAAATGGGTAGCATTGTATTAATAATTTAAAATATAGAACATAATTTACAGTAAAAAATGGAAAAGAAAACATGATCAGTAAATGACACTCCCTGAATTCATGATCAGTAAATGCACACTCCCTGAATTCTACATCATGTCAGGGGAAACTGGCGTTTGCCTCTAAAACGTTTTGAGATGCTTTGAAACAATCATGGCATTACTGTGGTTGACCCTGACTTAGATTGTGATGGCCCATCCAACCCTTACCAGCATTAAGCTAAATAAAAATATTGAAAGTCATCAATCGTATCCCAAAAGGGACTCAGCTGTTTTACCCATACTCTCTCTAAACAGTTAAAAAAAAATGTTTATCTAATGACTTATCTGATTGGCAAAGATGCTTTGTTTCCCACTTGTCACTCTTCATGTGCTTGATGAAGAAGCCAGTTCATTCAATTCTTTCCTGAAATGAAAATTTCAGTCATTTGAAACCTCAAACTATTTATCTTCTCAAGAACAGGGCTAATATAAATCCCTAGATTCAAATGTCTGTTAGTGTCCAAAATTGTAAAATGCTATCAATGTCAAGTTCAGTGAATATGACATCAAAGGGACAGTTCATCCTCTTTTCTCTTTCTACTCTTGCTCATTATAATGCTGAGTCCCTTGATCATTTGATAAAGAAATATCCATTTGTCCACCTCCAGGGGATTGTTTGTAATGGTCCAGACATCTAGCTTGCTTAAGACTAGCCTTTATCCCTGCTAATGTCAGAAAGTCTTTCAATTCTGTTCCTGCAGGGTCTGGTCCTGAAACTGATGGTCTTCACTCCCAATATCTTACATATGACATCTTGTTGGCCTTGATCTTTCAGAATGTCTCATGCAGTCTATGAATGAATTTTTCTCTGACTGTATCCTTACCTACACGTATCTTCTATTTTTTGCTGCTAAGCTATTTGGTCTCTTTAACCCTAAAGGTGATGTGATCTCTGACCAATAGTAGTTGCATGTTTGTCATCAGTTTCCCACCAGCTCTCTTCAGGATTTACACCTATTCAGCTCGGGGTTGGCATTAGATTGGTGTGTGAAGCAACCATTTATAATACAAAGCCATTCATAAGCATCCCTGCCTTCCAACACCCATCCTATAAAGTTCTCAAACACAATTTTAAAAAACACCTTCAATTCAAGCAGACATGATGTTATTCTCAGTCCAATGAAAGAGATGACTCCAGAGCTCCATCACATTGCTTGATAAATTTATTGGGATTCCTCTTATCTATTCTTTGGAAAACAACACATTTTTTATGCATTGAGAGTTTGAACTAAGTATCAATAATTTTACTAGGCTGGGACCTTATTTGGATTTGAACATCTGGTACTTTGTTGACGCTTGTTTAGGAGCCACCTCTTACAGATAGGGTTTTGGCAATGCCAAAGTTGATGACTGAGGAATATGGTTGTAGGGTACTTGATATAAATGATTCCAAAGGTAAACCTTGGATAGTCAATATTCATCTCTGCTACATCATGTTATGGTGGATCTGTTTACCAAACTTTTCTCCTCCAGGTCCCTTGCCAATCAGCATGGGTTTAACATGCATCCCACATTTCTGATCTTGCTTTTAAACCCATCTTTTCTGTTTAAGAAGTCAAATCTGAAACAATTACTCAAAAGCATCAATGTAAGTGAGCCACATCAGACTTTTGTTTATTCTTAGGAATGGCTTATCTATCCCTAAGCTAGTTTACATTCTGAGGACAAGTCATTTGTTTAGATTCTGGTCATCTCTGCAACTCTTTGACAGTCTAACCAGGGTAAATATTACCATTGTCTAGGGAGGATGGTAAAATGTCCAATGGACCCACTCCTTGCCCCTGAGCTAGAAGCAAATGCATTGCACCATTAGCAAGTCATTTGTTCCATCACACTTCCTAAATGCTGCGGTGGAGATAGGATTATTGCATCTGTAACTGAATGAAATAAGACACTGAAATACCATAATTTGTTGCATTTTTCAACATGTGGCTCTTGAGATGTCTTTGGGTACTAAACCACTGACAAGGAAGGTTTTTGACTTCATTAGTACTTTGCCTCATTGAAGTATCAAATGATGCTTGGCTATTCCACCTTACACATCTAGTAAGTTGAGCAATGGATATTGATTTCTTTTCATAGTTCCCCTGGTGCTATTTCTATACATCTGGTGAATCTAAAGTCCATGTTTCCTGTCAGTCTGCCAGAGATTCCATTATATTCCTTGCTTGTACTAATTACACAGTACTGTGTGTCTCACAACTCCTTTCTTATTTTCTGAGTAAGACCATTTCCTACATGGCACTGGGATTTTAATTTTTCTGTTAGCTAAGTTGTCATGTGTTCTGACTCTACAACATTGTTCCAGTTCTTTGACTTTTACTACCAAACTTCAATAAACTGAAATAAATTTATTAAAAGAATAAAGAATAGTTACTGCTTATTACTTGACAAGTATTAACCCTGCTTAGTTATGTTAAATCTAAATAAGACTGTGTAGTTGATCATAAGGTTGGGAGTCTGAG
>JAOPUL010101701.1:0-14523 GCA_027564515.1 Octopus rubescens | reverse complement strand
CCTGATGATGTCTTTAGCAACTGGATCCTATAATGGAGCTGTTGAGATAGCGAACCAGAAACGTGGTTAGAATTCCTTCCTAGCATTATTTCTTTCTCATGGATGGAAAAAAGTGATCCAGGTGACATTTACTCTTACCAAAGCTAATAAAATTGTTTTGTTATCATGGAAAATTACGAAATCCATCCAGGCGACCATTACTCCTATCAAGGTTACTAGAAGGTATTCATTTTGATGGATAGATCGGAAGTCATCCAGGTGATCTTTATTCTTAACAAATTTAGTGGAAGTGTTTCGTTCTGAAGGATAAAACCAGAGTTATCCAGGTGACCATTGCTCTTACCAAAGTTAATAGAAGTGTTTACTTCTGACGGATAAAACAATAGTCATACAGGTGACTTTTACTTTTAAGAAAGCTACTAGAAGTATTTCGTTCTGATGGATAAAACAAAGGTCATCCAGGTGACCATTACTCTTAACAATGATTCTAGAAGTATTTCATTTTGATGGATAACACAATAGATCATGCAGGTGTATTTTACTCTTAACAAAGTTATTAGTAGTGTTTCGCTCTGATGCAAAAGACATCCATCAAACGAAGTTAATAACGTGTTTCGATTCTGAAAGAAAAACAAATATGATCCAGCTGACCTTTAATCTTATGAAATTTACGAGATGTGTTTCGTACTAATGGATAAAACAAACGTCATCCAGATGACTTATACTCTTAACAATGTTACTAGAGAAGTGTTTCGTTCTGATGGATAAAACAAAAGTGATCCAGATGATATTTACTCTTAACAAAGCTACTAAAGCTGTTTCGTTATCATGGAACAAAGAAACAAATTCATCCAGGTGATTTTTACGCTAAAGAAAGTTCATAGAACTATTTCGTTCTGATGGATGAAACAAAGGTCATCCAGGTGACCATAAAAATTAACAAATTTACTAGAATTGCTTCGTTTTGATGGATAAAATAAAATTAATACAGGTGAGCTTCGTTTTGATGGATAAAATCAAATCAATACAGGTGTCCTTTATTCTTAACAAATTTATTAGAAGTGTTTCGTTCTGATTGATTAAATAAAAGTCTTCCAGGTGACCATTACTCTTAACAATGATTCTAGAAGTATTTCGTTTTGATGGATAACAAAATAGATATTGCCGGTGTATTTCACTCTAAACATAGTTACTAGAAGTGTTTCGTTCTGATGGATAAAACAAAAGTCATCCAGGTGACTTTTACATTTAAGAAAGTTACTAGAACTGTTTCGTTCTGATGGATAATTCAACAGTCATTAAGGTGACCATTACTCTTAACAAAGTTGCTAACATTGTTTCGACTCTTATGGCAAAAAGCAAAAATGATCCAGCTGACGTTTTATCTTATCAAATTTACTAGATGTGTTTTGTTCTGATTGATAGAAGAAAGTTATAGAGGTGACCTTACCAAAGTTACTAAAAGTGTTTTGTTCCGATGCATAAAATAAAATTTATCCATTACTCTGGTGGTTACAACAAAAATCATCCTTGTTTGCTTTACCCTTGACACATTTACTAACAGTGGTTCCTTCTGATGGAAAACCAAAAGTGATCCCGGTGACCTTTACTCTTAACAAGGTTACTGGAACTATTTCGTTCTCATGGATTAAACAAAAGTTATACAGGTGACCCTTAATCTTAAGGAAGTTAATAGAAGTGTTTCGTTCTGATGGACAAAAGACATTCATCCAGGTGACCTTTACTATAAACAAATTACTACACGTGTTTCGTTCTGATGGTTTAAACACAAGCCATCCAGGTGACCATTACTCTTAAAAATGTTTCTATAAATATTTCGTTTTGATGCATAATGCAATAGATGATGCAGGTGTATTTTCCACTTAACAAGGTTACTAGAAGTGTTTCGTTCTAATGGATAAATAAAAAAATCACCCATGTGAAATTTACGCTTAACGAAGTTAATAAAGTGTTACGATTCTGAAGGAAAAAACAAATATGATACAGCTGACCTTTAATCTTAAGAAATTTACTAGATGTGTTTAGTACAAATGGATAAAACAAATGTCATCCAGGTAATCTATACTCTTAACAATGTGTATCGTTAAGAAGAAGTGTATCGTTCAGATGGATAAAGCAAAAGTCATCCAGTTCAGTATTAAACTTAACGAAATTACTAGAATTATTTCGTTCTCACGGATAAAACAAAAGTCATTCAGTTTACTATTTACACGTAACGAAGTTACTAGAAGTGTTTCGTTCTGATGTATAAAACAAACGTGATCAAGCTGACATTTTCTCTTAACAAAGCTACTAAAGCTGTTTCGTTATCATGGAAAAAAATAAAATTCATCCAGGTAACTTTTACTCTTAACAAAGTTCGTGGAACTATTCCGTTCTGATGGATAAAACAAAAGACATCCAAACAACTTTTAACGAAGTTGTTGAACGAGTTCTGTTCTCAAGGATAACACAAAATTCATCCAGTGACCATAACAATGAACAAAGTTCCTAGAATTGCTTCGTTTTGATGGATAAAATAAAATGAATACAGGTGACCTTTATTCATAACAAATTTTCTAATGGATTAAACAAAGGTCTTTTAGGTGACAATTACTCTTAACAATGATTCTAGAAGTATTTCGTTTTAATGAACACCACAATAGATCATGCAGGTCTATTTTACTCTTAATAACGTTAATAGAGGTGTTTCGTACTGATGGATAAACCAAAGGATATTCATGTGACCTTCTTAACGAAGTTACTAAAGGTGTTTCGATTCTGATGGAAAAATCCAAAATGAACCAGGTGACTTTTAATCTTATCAAATTTTCTAGATGTTTTTCCGTACAAATGGATAAAACAAAAGTCATCCAGGTGTCCTTTACTCTTAACAAATTTACTAAATTTATCATCTGGCGACCTGTAATCTTAACGAAGCTACTAAAAGTGTTTCGATGCTGATAGAACGAATAAAAATTATCCAGGAGACTGTTATTATTTACAAAGGTACTATACGTGTTCCGTTCTAATGGATAAAACAATGGTCATCCATGTGACCATTAATCTTACCGATGTTACTGGAAGTGTTTCGTTATGATGGATTAAACAAAAGAGACCCAGTTTCCATTTACTCTTCACAAGGTTACTATGAGTGTTTCGTTCTGACGGATAACACAAAAGTCATCCACGTGACTTTTAATTTTAACATAAAATTGTTTCGCCTCTGATGAAAAGATCGAATGTGATCCAGGTGATCTTTATTCTGAATAATGTTACGGGAAGTGATTCGTTCGGATGGATAAATCAGAAGATATCCAGGTGAACCTTACCCTCAACAAAGTTACTAAATGTGTTGGCTTCTGATGGATGAAACAAAAGTCATCCAAGTGACCTTTACACTTTACAAAATGACTAAAGGCGTTTCGTTTTCATGGATTAAACGAATAAGACACCCATTTGATCTTTACACTTAACCAAGTTACTAGAACTGTTTCGTTCTGATAGATAAGACAAAAGTCATCCATGATTTCCTTACTCTTAACAAAGGTATTACTAGTGTTTCGTTCTGATGGATAAAATAATTTCATTCAGGTAACTTTTCTTATTAACAAAGTGACTACAACTGTTTCGTTCTGACTGATAAAACAAGAGTCATCCAGATGACCATTACTCTTAAAAAGATAATACAACACTTTCGTTTTGATGGATTAAACAAATGTCATCCAGGTGAGCATAACACTTAACAAATTACTACAATTGTTTCGTCCTGATGGATTAAAGAAAAGTCATTCGGGTGACCACTACACTTAACAAAGTTTCTAGAAATATTTCGCTATGGTGGTAACACAAACTTCATCAAGGAGACTTATACTCTTAACCAAGTTACTAAAACGTTTTCGTTCCGATTGATAAAACAAAGTTCATCCTGGGGAACATTACGCTTAACAGATCTTCTAGCAGTATTTCGTTCCGATGTATAAAACAAAATTTATCCAGCTCTATTTTTCTTTTTAACAAGGTTAATATATGTATTTCGTGTTGATGGATAAAATAAAAGTGAAAGAGTTGACCATTACCCTTACCAAAGTTACTAAAAGTGTTTCATTCTGCTGGATAAAAGAAAAGTCATCCAGATAACCATTACTCTTAACAAACATAATACAAGAGTTTCTTTCTGATTGATAAAACAAATGTCTTCCAGATGGCTTTAACTCTTAACAAAGATTCTAGCAATATTTTGTTCTAATGGATAACACAAACGTCATCCAGTGTATTTTATTCTTAACAAGGTTAATATATATGTTTCGTTCAGATGGATAAAACAAATGTTACTCAGGTGTCAATTACTCTTAACGAATTTACTGATGGATAAAACAAATGTCATCCTGGTGACCCTTACTCATTGCAAAGTTACTAGAAGTGTTCCGTTCTGATGGATGAAACAAAAGACATACTGTTAAACATTACTCTTAACAAAGTTACTAAAAGCTGTTTCGTACTGATGGATAAAACACAAAGTCATCCAGGTGAACATTACCATAACGAAGTTGCCAGAAATGTTTCGATTCTGATGTCAGAAACAGAAATAATCCATTTGACAGTTTATCTTATCAATGTTACTAGATGTCTTTCGTTCTGACGAATAACACAAACGTCAACCAGGTGTATGTTACTCTTAACAAAGTTACTATGTGTATTTCGTTCTGATGGATAAAACAAAAGTCATCCAGCTTATCATTAATTTTAACAAAGATACAAGATGTATTTCGTTGTAATGGATTTAGAAAATGTCACCCAGATGTTCATTACTCTTTACAAATTTACTATAAGTGTTTCTTTCTGATGAATTAAACAAAGGTCATCTAGGCGGCCTTTGCTTATAACAAATGTACTCCAAGTATTTCGTTCTAATGGATAAGACGAAAGTCATCCATGTGACCATAAATTTTAACAAAGCTACTATAAGTGTTTCGTTCTGCTTGATAAAACAAATGTCATCCAGATGTTCATTGCCCTTAACAAATTTACTAGGCGTGTTTCCTTTTGATGGATGAAACCATAGTCCTCCAAGATGATTATTGCTCTTAACAAATGACTACAATTATTTCGTTCTGATGGATTAAACAAAAGTCATCCAAATGATAATTACTCTTAACAACGTTTTTGGAAGTATTTCGTTCCCATGTATAACGCAAAATTTCTCAAAATATATTTTACACTTAAGAAGGTTACTAGAAGTGTTTCGTTCTGATCGATAAAACAAAAGTGATCCAGGTGACCTTTACACTTAACAGAGTTACTAAAGGTGTTTCGTTCTCATATATTAAACAAAAGTAACCCAGGTGGCCATTACTCTTAACCATGTAACTATAACTGTTTCCTCGTGAAGGATAAAACTAATGTCAACCATGTGGCCATTACTCTTAAAAACGTTTCTAGAACTTTCGTTCTGACTGATAAACTAAGAGTCATCCAGATGACCATTACTCTTTAAAAAAGTAATACAAGAGTTTCATTTTGATGGATTAAACAAATGTCATCCCGGTGACCTTTACACTTAATAAATTACTACAATTGTTTCGTTCTAATGGATTAAATAAGAGTCATCCAGGTGACCAATACTCTTAACAAATTTGTAGAAATATTTCGTCATGGTGGATAACACAAAATTCATCCAGTGTATTTTAAACTTAACAAAATTACTAGAAG
Source organism: Octopus rubescens (assembly GCA_027564515.1). Classification (NCBI taxonomy): domain Eukaryota; kingdom Metazoa; phylum Mollusca; class Cephalopoda; order Octopoda; family Octopodidae; genus Octopus; species Octopus rubescens. The sequence continues at coordinate 8,811 of JAOPUL010101701.1, read as the reverse complement.
TGTTTCATTCTGATGGTTAAAACAGAAACATGTTTACTTTACTCTTAACAATTACTAATGGTGCTTCGTTATCATGGATAAAACAAAATTCATCCAGGTGACCAACAAAATTAACAAAGTTACTAGAATCTTTTCGTTCTAAAGGATAACTCAGATTTAATCCAGGTGACATTTATTCTTAAAAAAATTATAACAAGTGTTTCGTTCTGATGGATTAAGCTAAAGTCATCCTGGTGCCCATTGCTCTTAACAAAGTTACAATATGTCTTTCTTTCTCATGGATAAAATAAAAGTTATTCAGGTGATATTTACTCTTAATCAAGTTACTAGAACTTTTTTTGTTCTGATGAATAAAACACAATTCATTCAGGTGTAGTTTACTCTTAACAAAGTTACTAGAAGTGCTTCGTTCTGATGGATAAATCGAAATCATCTTTGTTTTCTTTACTCTTAACAGAGTTAGTAGAATTCTTGCGTTCTGAAGGATAAAAGAAATGTCATCCATGTGACCTTTAAATTTAAAGATGTTACTAAAAGTGCTTCAATCACAAACCTGATCCAGGTGACTTTTAATCTTACGAAAATGACTAGAACTGTTCCGTTCTAATGGACAAAACATAAGCCATTCAAGGGACGACTACAAATATATTAGACAAAGATACGAGACATGTTTCGCTCTGATGGAAAAAACAAAAGGGGTCCACGTGACTTTTAATCTTAACAACGTTACTAGAACTGTTTCGTTTTGATGGATTAAACAAGAGTCATCCTGATGACATTTATTCTTAACAAAGTTACTAGAAGTGTTTCGGTCTGATAAATAAGACAAAATAAATACAGATGACCATTGCCCTTAACAAAGTTACTAACAGTGTTTCGTTCTGAAAGATAAAACAAAAGTCATCAGGTGACCATTACAATTAACAAAGTTACTAAAAGTGTTTCGATTATTATAGCAAAACCAAAAATGATCCAGCTGACATTTAAACTTGTCAAAGTAACTAGATTTGTTTCATTCTGAAGGATAACACAAAGGCTATCCTTTATTTTTAACAAAGTTACTATGCGTTTTTCCTTCTGATGGTTTAAACAAAATTTATCCATGTGTATTTTACTCCTAACAATTTTACTAGATGTTTTTCGTTCTGATGGATAAAACAAAGGATGTCCATGTGACAATTATTCTTAGGGAAGTTACTAATGGTGGTTCGTTATCGTGTATAAGACAAAATTCATCCAAACAGAATATCGTTCTAATGTATAACACAAAGTACTCCTGGTGATCGTTATTGTTAACGAACATACTAGAAATGTTTCGTTCGGGTGTATAGAAACGAAATGAGCAAGGTAACCTTTATTCTTAATAAAGTTACTAGAAGAGTTTCGTTCTGATGGATAAAACAAAATGAACCAGTTGGCCCTAATTCTTATCAAAGCTATTAGAGGTTTTTCGTTCTAGTGGATAAAACAAAGTGTTCCATGTCACCTTTATTCTTTACAAAGTTACTAGAAGTGTCTCGTTTTGATAGATAAAACAAACGCGATCAAGGCGGCCTTTAGTTTTTAACAAAATAACAAGAAATGTTCCGTTCTGATGGATAAAACAAAAGTGATCCAGGTGACCTTTGTTCTCAACAAAGTTACAATAACTGTTTCGTTTTAATGGATAAAACAAAGTTATGCAGCTGTCCTTTATTTCTAATTAACAAAGGTTACTTGACGTTTTTCGTTCCATGTGGCCTTTTTCTTAAAAAGTTATTAGAAGTGTTTCATTCTGAATGATAAGACGTTATCCATTTGACCTTTATGTTTAATATGTTTACTAATATTGTTTTCTTCTGATGGGAAAAACAATGTTAACTCGATTACCTTTATTCTTAACAAAGGTACTAGAGCCGTTTCGTTCTGATGGATAATATAAAAGTGATCAAGGTGATCTTTAATCTTTTGTTATCCATCAGAACTTGGTTGTGAATATAGGTCAGCGCGATCACTGTGTTTTGTCCGCCTGAACGAAACACTTTTAGAAAAATTGTTAAGAATAAAGGTAATCTGGATCGCATTTCCTTATCCATCACAACGAAACAATTCGGGGAAATTTTTATTTGATAAAATACTGGTAACCTCGATCACTTTGTTTTAGAAATGAGAACAGATAATTTTTATTAAATTTGTTAAGAATATTGTCACCTGGATTACTTTGTTTATTCATCAAAACACTTCTAGTAACTTTCTTAAGATCAAAAGGCATCTGGATCACTATTGTTTTATCCATCACTTCAGGTAATTTTTATCCATAAGATCAAAATACAAAAGTGTTCCGTCCTGATAGATAAAACAAATTGATCCAGTTTACCTTTATTCCTAACAACGTTACAACAATTGTTTCGTTCTGACGGACAAAATAAAGTGATTCTGCTGATCTTTATTCTTAGCGAAGTTACTAGAAGGTTTTCGTTTTGCTGGATAAAACAAACTGAACCAGGTTACCATTATTCTTAATAAATTTACTAGAAGTGATTCGTTTTGATAGATAAAACAAAGCGATGCAGATGAACATTACACTTAACAAATTTACTAGAAGTGTTTTGTCCTGATAAATAAAACAAAGGTGATAAATGTGGTTTTTATTTTTAACAAAGTTACTACATCTGTTTCGTTCTGATGGATAAAACAAAGCGATCTATGTGACCTTTCTTCTTAACAAAGTTACAAGAAATGTTTCGGTTTTATGAACAAATTAAAAATGATCCCGGTTACCTTTATTCTGAACAAAATTACTAGAAGTATTTCGTTCTGATGGATAAAACACATGATCCAGATTACCATTTTAATTACAAAATTACTGGAACTGTTTCCTACTGATGAATAAAAAAAGTGATCCAGATTACCTTTATTCTTAACCGATTTACTAGAACACTTTCGTTCTGGTGGATAAAACATATTATCCAGCTTACTTTTTTCTTTAACAAATTACTTGAAAGTTTTCGTTTTGATGGTTAAAACAAAGTGAAATAGGTTACCTTTATTCTTACCAAACTTACAAGAGGTGTTTTGTTCTGACGTATAAATCAAAGTGATCCAGGTGACCGTTAATCTTAACAAAGTTACTATGACTCTTTCGATCTGATGGATAAAACATAGTGAACCAGCTGCATTTATTCTTAATGAAGTAAATAGAAGTGTTTCGTTCTGATTCATAAGTCAAGGTGTTCCAGGTTATCATTATTCTTAATAAATTTACCAACAATCTTGCGTTATTATGAATAGAACAGTGCAGGTGACCTTATTCTTAATAGTTACTAAAATGAGTTCGTTCTGATATATAAATTAAAATGATCCAGGTGATATTTATTCTAAAACAAAATTACTACAAGTGTTTTGTTCTGAGGGTTAAAACAAAGTGGTCCATGCGAACTTTATTCTGAACAAAGTTACAATAAATATTTCGTTCTGATGGAAAATACAGATTGATCCAGGTTACCGGTATTCTTACAAAAAATTACCCGAAGGTGTTCGTTCTCATGGAAAAAAAGTATTATCGAGGTTAACTTTATTCCTAACACAGTTACAAGAAGAGTTTCGTTCTGATGAATAATACAAAAGTGATCTAGGTAACCTTTATTCTAAAATTGTTACGAGAAGTGTTTCGAATGGATGGATAAACCAAAAGTGAATCAGCTTGGCTTTAATCTTAACAAAGTTAAAAGGAGTGTTTCGTTCTGATGTATAAAAAGGAGGTGATCTAGATTAACTTCATTCTTAACAAAGTTACAAGTGATTCATTCTAACGGAGAAAAAAAAAGTGATCCAACTGACCTCTATTCGTAAACGAGTTACTTGAAGATTTTCCTTCTGATGAATAAAACAAAAGGATTCAGCACAACATTATTCTTTAAAAGGTTACTAGAAGTGTTTCGCTCTGATCGACAAATCAACCGATCCAAGGTACAATTATTATTAACAAAGTTACTATAATTATTTTGTTTTAATGAATAAAATACAAGTGATCCAGGTTACCATTAATCTTAACAAAATTACTAGAAGGGTTTCGTTCTGATGGGGAAAACATAGTGATCCCAGGTGACCTTTATTCTTAACAAACTTACATGAGGCGTTTCGTTTTCATGGATAATACAAAAGTGATCCAGGTGGACTTTATTCTTAACAAAGTTATTTGTAGTGTTTCGTTCTAATGGATAAACAAGGTGCTCCTGTTTATCTTTATTCTTGACAAACTTACTAGGATTGTATCGTTCTGATGGATAAAAACGAGGTGATCCAGGGAAGCTATATTCTTAACAAATTTACTAGAATATTTTCGTTCTGATGGATAAACCAAAGTGGTCCAGGTGACATTTATTCTTAACAAAATTACTAGAATTGTTTTGTTCTGATGGTTAAAATAAATCATGCAGGTGACCTTTATTGTCATCAAAGTTACAAGTAGAGTTACGTTCTGATGGATACAACAAAGGTAATCGTGGTTATCTTTATTCTCAACAAACTTACTAGAAGTGATACCATGTTCCTTTCCGCTTAACACAGTTAATAAACGTGTTTCGTTCTCATGGATAAAACAAGGTGATCCAGAGTTACAGGAATTGTTCCGTTCTAATGCATAATCCAAATGATCCAGTTATCATTATTATTTACAAAGTTACTAGAACAGTTTGGTTCTGATGGATAAAACAAAGTGATCTAGGTTGCCATTATTCTTAACAAAGTTAAAACAAGTGTTTCGTTCTGATGAATAGAACAAGTTATCCAGGTGACTCTTTTTCTTAACAAACTTACTTGAGGTTTTTCATTCTGATGGATAAAGCAAATTGATCCATGTTAATTTCACTCTTCAGAAATCTAATGAAAATATTTCGTTCTGATGGATTAAACAAAGCGATGCAGGTGAACTTTATTCTTAACAAACCTACTACAGGCGTTTCGTTTTGATGGATAATAGTAAAGTGATCCTGCTGACATTTATTCTTTAAAAAAGTACTAGAATTGTTTTGTTCTGATGGTTAAAATAAATCATGCAGGTGACCTTTATTCTCAACAAAGTTAATAAGAAAGGTTTCATTCTGATGGATAAAACAAATTGATCCGGCTGACCTTTATTCTTAACAAAGTTACTAGAAGCGTTTCATTCCGAAGGATAAAACAAAATGATCCAGGTGACCTTTAATCTTACCAAGGATACTAGAAGTGTTTCGTTGTGATGAATAAATCAATTTATCCTGATGACTTTTCTTAACAAAGGTACTTCATATTTTTCATTCTGATGGATAAAACAATGTGATCCATGTTACCATTACTCTTCAGAAATATACTAAAGGTGCTTCGTTCTGATGGATAAAACAAAGTGATTCAGATTACATTTAATCTTAACAAATTCAAAAAATTGTTTCTTTCTGATGTAAAAAAACAAAAGGATCCAGGTAACATTAAATCTTAACAAATATATTAGAAGTCTTTCGTTCTGATAGATATAAAAAAGCGATCCAGTTGATCCTTATTTTTAACAAAGTTATTACAAATGTTTCTCTCTGATGGCTAAAATAATGTGATCCAGGTGATGCAGGTGACATTTATTCTCAACAAAGTTAATATATGTGTTTCATTGAGATGGATAAAACAAAGGCGATCCATGTGTTTCGTGTAGATAGATAAAACAAAAGTGATCATGGTTACCTTTATTATAAAGTAGTAGACGTTTTTCCTTCTAATAGATTTTAAAAAATGATCCAGTTTACCATTAATCGTAACAGATTTATTACGAATGTTACTTTCTGATGGCTAAAAGAATATGATCCAGGTGACATTTGTTTTTACCAAATTTTCTAAAACACTTTGATTCTAATTATTCAAACAAGGTGATCCATGTGACCTTTATTCTTAACAATGTTACTACAAGTATTCCATTCTGATGGATGAAACAAAGTCACCAAAGTGACCCTTAATTTTAACAAAATTCCTAGAAGTGATTCGTTCTGATGGGTAAACAAATGTGATCCATGTTACCTTCATTCTTAACAAAGTCACTAGAAGTGTTTCGTTCTAACGGACAAATAAAAGAGATACAGCTGACCTTTATTCTTAACAAAGTTACTACAGAGATTTTGTTAATGTGGATAAAATAAGAAGACTTTCGTTTTGATGGAGAAAACAAAGTTACTAAAGAGTGATCCAGGTGACCTTTATTCTTAACAAAATTACAAGAAGTATTTCCTTCTGATGGATGAAGCAAAGTGTTCCAGGTGACCATTATTCTTAACAAATTTACTAGAAGTGTTCCATTCTGCAGGATAACCCATATTGAGCCAGGTTACCATTATTGTTAATAAATTTACCAGAAATATTTCGTTATGATGGCTAAAACAAGGTGATCCAGGTGGCCATTATTCTTAACAAGTTACTAGATGTCTTTCGTTCTGAAGGATGGAACGAAGGTATCCAAGGATGGAACAAAGGTATCCTTAAGAAAGTTATTAAAATGTTTCGTTTTCATAGATAAAACAAAGGTGATCCAGGTGGCTTTTATTCTTAACAAATACAAGAAATGTTTCGTTCTCATGGATAAAAGAATGGGAACCAGTTGACCTTTATTTTTAACACAGTTATTACAACAATTTCGTTCTGATTGATGAAACAAAGTTCTCTTCGTGATCTTTAATCTAAACAAACTTACTAGAAGTGTTTCGTTCTGATGGATAAAAGAAATTGATCAATGTTGCCTTTATTCTTAACAAGGTTACTAGAAGTCTTTCGTTCTGATGGATAAACACAAAGTGATAAAGTTACCTTTATTCATAACAAAGTTGCTAGAGATGTTTCGTTCTGATGGATAAAAGAATGTGGCCATGTTACCTTTATTCTTAACAAAGTTACAATAAGAGTTTCATTCTGATGGATAAAACAAAAGTGATCCAGGAGGCATTTATTCATAACAAAGTTATTTGCTATTTTTCGTTCTGATGGATACAACAAAGTGATCCACGTCACTTTTAATCTTGGCAACGTTCCTAGAAGTATTTCGTTCTGATCGATAAAACAAATTGATCCAGGGGCACTTTATTATAAAGTTAAAGGAAGTGTTTCGTTCTGATGCATAACAGAAAAATAATCCAGGTTACCTTTAATCCGAACAAACTTACTAGAAGTGTTAATTCTGATGGAGAAAACATAATGATCCAGGTTAACATTATTCTTAACATAGTTACTTGAGGTTATTCGTTCTGATTGCTAAAACAACGTGATCTAGATAACCTTTAATTTTAATAAACATACTAGAGGCGTTTCGTGTTGATAGATAATATAAAATTAATCAAGGTGGCATTTATACTTAGCAAAATTACTAGCGGTTCTGATGGGTAAATGAAAAGTGATCCAGATTGTCTTGTTTATTAATGAAGTTACTAGAATTGTTTCGTTATGGTAGATAAAACAAAAGTGACCCAGGTGGACTTTATTCTTAACAAAAGTACCCGAAGTGTTTCGTTCTGATGCATAAAACAATGTGATCAAGGTGGCCTTTATTCTTAACAAAGTTACAAGAATTGTTTCGTTCTGATGTATCAAACGATTCGATCCAGGTGACCTTTATTGTAACACGGTTACTACAAGTATTACGTTCTGATGTACAATACAAAGTGAATAAAGTGACATTTTCCTTAACAAGTTTACTAGAAGCGTTCCTTTCTGATGGGTAAATGTAAAGTGATCCAGGTTACCATTATTCTTAACAAATTTACGCGAAATGTTTTGTTCTGATGGATAAAATAATGTAATCAAGGAGACCCTTATTCTTAACAATGATACTAGATGTGTTTTTTCTTACTGATGAAGCAAAGGGATCCAGGTGACTTTTATTCTTAAAACAGTTAATAGTAGTGTTTCGTTCTGATAGATATGATCCATGTGGATTTTATTCTTAACAAAATTATAATATGTGTTTCATTCTGATGAATAAATAAAGTGATCCAGGTGACCTTTATTCTTAACAAAGTAACTAGAGGCATTTCGTTCTGACGGATTAAACAAAGCAATCCAGGGGACCATTATTCATAACAAAATTACAAGATGCGTTCCGCTCTGATGAATAAATAAAGTAATGAAGGTGACATTTATTCTTAACAAACTTAATAAAAATCGTTCGTTCTGATAGATAAAACAAAGGTGATCCAGGTTAACTTTATTCTTAACACAATTTACTGTGTTTCGTTCAGATGAATAAATAAAGTGATCCAGGTGACCTTTATATGTAACAAAGTTACTAGAGGTATTTCGTTCTGATGGATACATCAACGAGATCCAGGTGACCTTTATTCTTATCAAAGTTACAAGACGTACTTCGCTCTGATTGATAAAACAAAGTGAACTAGGTGACCTGTAATGTTAACACATTTTCAAGATATATTAAAAGAAAAAGAAATCCAAGTGACCTTTATTTTTAACAAAGTTGCTACAAGCATTTCCTTATGATAGACAAAATAAAGTAATCCTGGTGACCTTTATTCTTAACATATTTACTAGCAGTGTATCGTTCTGATGGATCAAAACAAAGCAATCCAGGTGACCTTTACTCTTGATAAAGTTATTACAAATGCTTCCTTCTAATGGTTAAAATAATATGATCAAGGTAACCTTTATTATCAAAAATGTTACAAGAAATGTTAAGTTCTGATGGAAAAAATGAAGGTGATCCCTGTTACTGTTAATATTAATAAAGTTAAAAAAGGCGGCGAGCTGGCAGAGTCGTTATCGCGCCGGGAGAAATGCTTAGCGGCAATTTTTCCGACTTTACATTCTGAG
>JAOPUL010101300.1:0-14537 GCA_027564515.1 Octopus rubescens | reverse complement strand
AAATGGATGGTATTTGGCATTATTTGGTATTATAATACCAAATACCATCCATTTTCATTTTCTAATTTTATTCAACTCCACTATTTGTCTTAGTGGATGTGCTTCCTTGGAGATTACAGTTGGGTTTTACCCTTAACTCACATTATATATATATATATATATATATACGATGGGCCTCCTTCAGTTTCCCTCTACCAAATCCACCAACACGGCTTTGGTCGGCTTAATGCTATAGTTGAAGACATTTGTCCAGAACCATGTATTTGGGAAGCAAGCTTTTTACCACACAGCCACGCCTGCACTTAAATATGTTTAACATTTTAATCACAGTTTAATTAAAAATATATATGCTAATTACAGAAGAATAAAAAGATAAAAGCATAAAAGCAAAAACGAAAAATATTGCCTACCTTCACGTTTTTTCGCTTTCGAGTATTTAAGATTCCTCCATTTTGGAACGTCAGACATAATTTCTGAAAGGGACTTATGGAACCGGCGTGGATTACAAAACCCATATGTGGACACTATATCCTATAACATGGTCTATAATGTGCTTAGCTTTCGCACTAAGAGACCGGGTGCAATGAATTTAGATAGCAGTGTCGTATTTTATTTCTACTGAACTACAAAATATAATGGAACAAGACAGTCAACCGTTATAAAGTATAAAGGAGATACTATTCATGATGTTTTGATAGTCTCAAAGAAATCTATTCAATCTGAAATCTCCCTTTCTCTCTCCCTCTTTCTCTCTATTTCTATCTTTCTATCTATCTATCGACTTATCTATCTATCTATCTATCTATCTATCTATCTATCTATCTATCTATCTATCTATCTACTTATCTATCTATCTATCTATCCATCTACTTATCTATCTATCTCGTTGTCTCTCCCTCTCATCCACTTATGTTTGTTTGGGGGGTTTTTTTTCTTTGAGTAATCCTGCAACAGACCGGCGTCCCGTCTATAGGAGGCTATATCTGCATCACGGAAACTGGGAAACCAGCTCTATGAGTCTGTGTGTGACTCAGGGAAGGACCTTTATCCTTTTTTATATGTATATATATATATATTCGTGGAGGCTCATGCCTTAGTGGTTAGGGTGTTGGATTCATGATCATAAGATTGGGGTTTCGATTCCTGGACCGGGCGACACGTTATGTTCTTGAGCAGAACACTACATTTCACGTTGCTTCAGTCCACTCAGCTGGTAAAAGTGAGTAATCCTGTGAAGGACTGGCGTCCCGTCCAGGTGGGGAGTGTATATGCACCACAAACCGGCTCCATGAGTCTGGATGACTCGGGGAAGGTCCATTATTCTGTGTAGGCATGTGGTTTAGTGGTTAGGATCTAGGGGGGGGGGGATCTATACACCACAGAAACCGGCTCCATGAGTCTATATGAATCAGGGGAAGGACCTTTTATCCTTTTATATTCGTTCCTGCGCTTCTCAGCCAGTGTTGCTGTTTGTTTAAAAAGATCTTGTTTGTTTGCCGTTTCTTTCAGCTGGATCTCAAGGTTTGATCACTAGCACACAGCGGGAAGATTCAGCAACAGAGGAACGCATCAACCAAATCCTGAGCGCTGCTCAACATGCCATGAAGATGAAGACATCAGACCATGTGAGTATAATAAAGTACTCGTTCTCGCTTGTTACGGCGACGGTGGAGTCGCCAATATAACGACCCGGTGAGGATGGTGCGGTGGTCTCCCGGGGTCGTTAACTGTTGTCGTAGGTAGATCTAACGACGTAGATCTACTGTTGCAGCAGTGATGTAACATATTATTATAACAATTCATTCTTTTAATTGGCCACAAGGGCTAACAACTGGAAAACATTAAATGACAATACAAAGGGGGACAATATACAAGAGGGTTTTCGAGTTCGTGTGAAAAGGAGAAAAACAATGAAAATTAATAACAACGAAAGTCTCCCAATAGGGGGAGACGCTCGGAGGTTCCGGTGGAAAGAAAAATCCACAAAAAAAAACCAAGGGGGCCTGATCAACAACAGGGCGTGAAGAGCCCTTCTCCTTTCAAATTCTTCACAGGTGTATACTCAGAATTGATCCTTTCACACAAGCCATTCTTCCAACATTTACCCATCTTTTGACAAACTTGCTAGAAGATAGCACTTGCCTCTCCACTCTCACTTTCCTTTACAAGTGATACTTGAAAAAGTTGATGAGGCCTTGGCCGTAGAGGAAAGTGCTTGTCCTTTGCCCTTTCAGACGTGTCCACCATACCATCTCTTTTGCCACAGCAATAATAATGAGGAGAATAGATTTAAGCATTTATATTTCTTAGTCAGTCATTTCAAATTTGTCCATTGTTTCTACATACGTTTCAATTCGGAAATAGTACGTCCTGCTGCATGTTGTGCTTTGTCTTGCATGTGCAACAGAACCAGTGCACTTTCAAATCTCAGCAGGAACATTTTGATGCCATTCCACTTCCAAACTGTTATGGTTTGTCTTATGGCTTAATTCTATGGTGGAAGAAAGACAGTAAGGAAATGGGGGAGGAGGAGAGGGAGATTGTCTTGTGTTCGTTTTCAAAACTGTTAATGTTTTTTTGGTGGACACTGAAATAGTGAAAGTTAAGGGAAGAGGAAGGAAAGCAGAGAGTATGAATAATTCTATACTATTCTATTTTTAGATTTTATTTATTATTGTGGGTGCGTTTTCTGACCCCTATTTGACACTAAATTTCGGGTGCCTTTGTCCATTTTACCATTTTTATTTTGTGAGCTATATATTTTAAAGGATTTTACGTAATATTTTTTTAAAGTTTTCTCAATAGGTAAATATTAGAATTTCTACTAATCTTTAAAATATATAGCTCACAAAATAAAAATGGTAAAATGGACATAGGCCTGCTTTGTACTTCAAGTATCTCTCTCTTCACCTTTCCTTCTCTCTGAACCTACTCACCCTCCGCCTTCATGCACTCTACTCCCAATCTACTTCACCCCTCGCTATCTCCTCATATATTCACTAAATCTCCACTCTTCTCCTCCTCTCCCTTCCCCCTACCTGTCTCCATCCACTCTTCCCCTCCTCTCCCTTCCTCCCTACCTGTCTCCATCCATTCTTCCCATTGTTTGGCTATGAAGCAGAAAGAAGGCAGATGAAGTGGTGCTGATCTAAGAATGTCTCAATCTGCCTGAAGGTAGATTTGCATTTGATGTCATCCCAGTTATGTTGGACATCTGTATTCTGGGGGACAGCAAAGCCTACAGTGGTCCAATTGGCCAGAGCTGACTCCAGTTCACAGGCCACATCAGGTTCAGTCATCCCATGGAGTACTTTGCCAATGAAGGTGTGGCTGAAGATTGAGAAAAGGAGCTTAGGCAGGCCAAAGCAATTACTCAAGAGGAAGAGTATCAGGTGCGCATCAATGTGGCTCAACCTCTCAGTCATCCTAGACAGGTCCATAAATTTGGTCTTCAGGCACTGTTATGGCTTCCGGGAGGATTAGGGAACCAAGAATGCAGATGGTGTCCCTCGGCGTTAACTAAGCACCACAAGACAGGCTGGATGCTGAGTATGGCACCCTGAAATTCAGCCTCACCATAGCACGCTTTTATCACTTCCGGCTTGGACAGGTTGATCTCAAGCTCAAGGAGCTTTAGGGCTGGACTGACCTGCTGATGCCCAACTAAAGATTCAGCTGAGTCACCTGGAGTCGTGTCATCCAGGTAACAAGCAATGAAAGGTGAGCGGACTGATCAGACATCATCAACAGCCAACTCAAAAAGGAACAGACCAAGAGGGTACCTGTGGAAGAAGCAATCCTGTTGTCAGCAGCCATGAAAGTGCTGGGTGTGCCATAGGAGAGGTATGCAAGTGGGTGTAATGAGGGAGCACATCTTAGATACATCTCCAAGATGTGGTCTCACCTAAGACTATTGAAAGCATTTTTTAAGGCACATGCTGTATGTAGTGTCTGGCTGCATGGGGCAGCAGCCTCATGTCCACACTTAACTCTCACCCCCAGCTGGACAGGGCTTAGCCTCACTCAGATCAACCCCAACTGATCTACATGCTATCCTGGCCACAAATCATTGAAAAACGTTGCCCACTATTATTAAATGGATGTCTCTGCCCTTCTTCAGTGCAGTCAGGTTGGTTGAGAAGAAAAGATATCGAGCATGGCAGGGGAGGTTCGCACAAAAAGACTGTCTATTAGAGCATTGAGAGATCGGAGCAAACATGCTCCTGCCTCAGCAGTGTGGTAAGATTACATCTCTGAGGTGGCCAGGTTGCAGGCCATCTACTCTGCCACTGCTGCTCATGGGGAAGGATCTCAGAGCAGCAGCCACATCATCACTGGATGCGGTTAAGGATGTGTCACTGTGTCCAGATGCTTGTGATGGAGAGCAGCCAGAAGATCTGGTGTTGGTCCAAGCACTGTGTTGCTTGAGGTCAGCACGTGCACCACAGCAGAAAAACGTCACCCTCGATTAGTTTGCAATTGCCCTTGATTCAGAGCCTTTTTGCACAATTGGAAGGGCCTTGCATGTGAAGCATCAGTGCTGGTGGGCAGTCTGAGAGAAGCGAGAGGCTAGTTGGTGAGAAGTTAGAAGGAAGTGACGTTGCATTTAAGCCTCGAAATCATGGAGGGGACCAAACCCCCACCTGCCCTCAGGAACCCATGAACAAGTATTGCAAAACTGAATAATTTGTTCCAGTCTTGCAGGCTGTTGAAAGCAAGTGCCTGGTCTATAGTTGACACTAGCGCTTCGGCCACAAAAGTGCAGGCAACCTTGGGGATCCTGATGATGATTCTCCACGACTGCCTGAGGGGGAGATCGACACCAAGACTTTGTCTGGGTTGAGTGGAGTCACCACCATGCCACACCTCTGTGTCTGCCTGTAGTGTTGAGAGAGATATCTCTCCTCCAGAGGTTGGGCAACTCAAGGCAGTGCCATTGGTGCTGGGATTCTGAGGTGCATCGAGTGAGTTTGATGCAAGAAAGGTGGAAGGAATTATTACAGTTAGAACACTTTCTTCCCTTCTGCCAATTGGAATTTTGAAAAATGAAATTTTTTCCCAACCATTATTTCCGTATTTGTCAACATGTAATTAAAAAAAAGATTCAGCTATTATTTGTAGTAATTCCAAAAGCCCGCCTGGTCCTTTTTCAAACATCGCAAATCTACCTAAGGATGGGGTGTGTCCTTCCTATAACATTTAGCAGGCATCAATGTGGTCGCTCAGCATGCCAGAAATAACAGCAAAGTCACCGTCAAACCATTGACAGGGGGAGGGGTATTAGTAAATTATTGTTTCTTTTAATTGAATCATTGAATTTTTATGTCACGGTAAAGTGTAGTGGAGGCGGGGGGGCGCGGAAAAAAATTTCATTTTAATCGCTGGCGAAATAGTAAAAAATAGGGAGTAGTGATAAGACGTTTAGAAAACATGAGATAGAATTTTTTTTTTTCTTTTCAAAGAGAAAGTTTCCCCATATTGCTTTGAAATAATGTGGAATACAAAAAGTTTGGAAACATGGAGAAGTGAGGGGGGGGGGTGAAATTTTGGTATTATGTTTTTGCAAAATAGAAATCTTACTTGTCAAATGCGAGAAGAAAAAAAGAATGTGAGGTGTATACATTCGACACCTCAGAGATTTGGCTGTTATTATCCAGGCTCATTTCATGCGCTGGTTGGATATCACCTAGGCACGGGTGAACGAGTTTCACAACAATCGGAATATTAGCGTGAATGAAAGCGGCGAGCTGGCACGTCGGGCAAAATGATTAGTGGTATTTCGTCCGTCTTTACGTTCGTTGTACAAATTCCGCCGGGTCGATAAAATAAGTACCAGTTGAGCACTGGTCGATTTATCAATTTACTCTTCCCCTTGTACCAAAATACGAAACCAACATTGGCGTGGATGTATTTTTCTACGTGGAATCTAAAAGAGTGTAAAACGAAAAAAAAAGGGGGGGGGTGGGAATATTGAAAATTTGAAATGCTGATGTTTGACATAATCGAAATTTATATGTCAATTTGTCGATCTGGATATGTTGCCGAAAACGTCGGAATCCGTAGAAAAAATTTTGTTTTAATCAAAAGGGACTGAGACGCGTATGCTACACCTCCACCCATTTAATTTAATGTATTGCAAGTTTTAGAAAATCATATAAGGGTTCCCATGAAAAATAAAGTTTGGGAACTGCTGCCTAAAGTTGCAGTTGCTAACCACCTACCTATTTATTTATGAGAGAGAGAGAGGGCTAACGAAAATGACAGGTGAGCTAGTAAAGTGGCTCCTTCATATTCGTTCGACCTGCTATAAATAACAGCAACATTTCTTTCAAATGTAACACACAACTGTATTTTAAAAAAGGACATTTGAACAATATAGTCCTAACTACATTATATCTGGGGAAAAAAAAGACGTTCCTGTCATGATGAGATGGTCATGGCAGGAACCCCTTTGCAAATAGCTTTGATTGACCAGAGTTGACCGGGAGCTAAATATAAACAACTAGAACGACAGACACGGTCGAAGACAAGTAGCCGGTGAAAAACATACCCAGATCGTATAAGATATATAGTCTAATAGAAACATGCTCATATGCATGAGATGCCGGTATCACAATGGAAGAGATTTCGATAAAGCGAATCGTATATACTCATACCTTTTCGATAATTCTTCGAATTCCTTCGGTCGGGGCATCCTTATAGTTGGCAGGATCGACCGAGAGAAGCTTAAGGACGGATACAGAGCCATTTGGTGTTCGGGCGAAGACATCGGTGAAGGTACCTCCACGGTCAATGGCAAACTGAAACTTACCGGAGCCTTTACTTTGCATTCTGTTTCAGACGTGACTTTCCAAAAGTTCTTGTATTTTTTGTTTATGCCGGAGACTTAGTTTATGCCTGGTCAGTAAACATTGAAGTGTAACTCTTAAGCAGTTGTGAATGAATTAACATTGAGCCACACGATAACGAGAAAAAAAAATTAGAGACAGAGGGAGGAGTTATTGAAATACGGAAGGCAGTAAGTGACAGAATAAAAGCATACACAAACTTATCGAGGTTTTACTTTATCTCTTTCACGGCAATAATTAAAATATAAAAAGAGAAGTTCGCGTATCTTTTATCTTTTACTTGTTTCAGTCATTTGACTAGGGCTAAGCTGGGGCACCGCCTTCAAGAGTTTTAGTCGAACAAATCGAACTCAGGACGTTTTTATTTAAGCCGACTGGCTAAGTTGCGGGGACGTAAACCTCGTCTTATAATGTTTACTTTCATTTTACCACAGCTATCATATACAAATCCCGTTTTCTGATTGGATAAAAATGATCAAACTTTAAATCTCTGTAACATTTTTCTAAAACTTTTGCAGAATAAACGAATCAAAAACTGGGATTCAGCGTGAAAAAATTACCAAATATATCACTTAATTTCAAAATCTGTGAAAACAACAGAAAAGATCTCCCTCTCTCTATCTGTCTATCTCATTTTCGCTTTTCTTATGGTAAACTCCCCTCTTCTGTCTATCTCTACAAAAGTATATAGCTCGCGCTGTGTGTGTGTGTGTGTGTGTGTCAATGTGTGTGTATGCATGTGTCAAAGGAATTTCATTAGGAAAACAGCGATTTAAAAAAGGTATGTAAAAGAGAATTTATTTTAATAGCATACTTAGTAAATATGTTTTTCTTACACACACACGCGCGCGCGGACTTGCTTGGTGCAGGGTGAGGGATAAGAAAAATTTTAATTCCAAATTTTATTTTTTGTTGTTGCTTAAATCCCAGCAATGGACCACCGCACCATTATTCCATAAAATCTGTTTATGGGGGGAAAATATTTTAAAAAACATCAATACATTGTGACAAAGTAACGAGGGTACCAGATCCCTTAAGTCACACACCTTTTCGTCTGAAAATTATTTCAAAATTATAAACAGAGACCGATCTTACCAAATTATGGGCTGAGAAGAAGCTGTCCCTGAAAGGTCTAGCTGAGGTGGTGAATGTCTACACCGTCTTCATTATTATTCATCGCTTGACCGCCGTGCCTAGCCCCGGCTACCACTTAATCACGTTAGAACGTCTATTATTTATTTATATTTTTTTTGTAGAAAGGACACGTTCCAATGGTCAGGCGGTCAGTCCGCTGTCAGAACCCTCTGCGTAGCGGATTAGATATGCTGTAGCTTCAGACGCGCTGAGGTTGCAACACCTGCAACGATTCCTTGACGACAAACGTGTGAGGGGACCGTTCTTGAGACAAGTCTTTCTGCAGTCCTGGGTGAAGGAAAGACTAAAACTGAGCACTTGGCACCAAAAGTGTCGTCAGATGCTCACGACCCTTTACCAGTTGGTCAAAGGGATCAGTGGATGTTCCACTCTAGTAATATATAGAGGATTAGTGGCGGGGAAGTGTGATGAAGTTTTTGGGGAGACTCTGGGCAGCGATGAAAACGAACTGGCCAGTCTGTTCTGGAGGAATTTCTAGTCGGGGACTACCATGGATAATTTCCAGAACTCCTTGGCCAGGCACTGCTATCGGTTCGAGATAAACTCTACAGGCACAGATGCACTGTCGGACGAGCTTGTCTGAGATGCGAGCAGAGCAACGAAACCGGTCTGCATGCACTTGTTCAATGTCCGAGCTTTGCTGACTTGTGGAATTATGTCGGACAGCTGCAGTCATGTGTGGGATGGATCCGTCAGTTAGTCAAGTGCATAGTGATGATTGCCCCGCTGCTCTCCTTTAATTGTGTAGGTAAAGCAGTTTTCCTTTGTCTAGAAGCGATTGCGAAAGAGGCTGTCTGGTGGACGAGGCTAAAAGACAGGAGGAAAATTTCCTCTGATAGATCCCTCATCGACTTTTTCAAGTTTCACTTCAAAAAGAAAGCAAGAGTAGAGAAGGGGTTACTGTCCCCGAGCAAATTTATTGAAAGGTGGGTGAAAGTTGCGAACATTGCATGAGTGGGTGGTTCTGCTTTAAGAATAGAATTATGAGTTAGAGAACTGGAACTGGAGATGGTACTTGCCTCTGATATCCAGGGAAACCTTGGAGTTCCTCGATTGTCTGTAGAGGTCCTCCTTTATCAGCAGGACCACATCACTATCACCCACCTTTTTTTATATACACTATATATACTTTCTTTTTTTATAGTATACCGTGTATACATTTTACTTTTCCTTATACTTTTTCTCATTTTATGTAAATCCCTAGACTTTATTTCTGTTTTTGTATTGTCTCGTTCATCTGTTGCCCTGGTGGCAATTAAAGAAATCGAAAGGATTATTATTATTATTAAGGTGAGCTGGCAGAATCATTAGCATGTTGAACAAAATGCTTCGCGGCATTTTGGCCATCTTTACAATCTGAGTTACAGATGCATCTAACTTTCTGTAATCTGGTCCCTGTCTACGAGTCCCATCTAAATCTACTGAACAGATCACACTATCCTTATCCGTTGACTTAACAAATACTCTCTCTAGATACGATCTGGATGACCCATTGTGGTTGATCTATGTCCACAATGGCACATCAGATAGCTGTTAGTTTCTAAGCAGGTTTTTGAGACTTTTGCACCTTCTGTTATGCACTAGCCCGACATAGTCGTTTCGTACATTGAAAATACAATTCCACTCCTCCACTACTTCTAAAGAGGGAGACGTTCCAAGGAATGTTTCTAAACGTCTGAAGAAATCTGTCCTTCTGGCCCCTGCCAGAGCATAAACGACCACCAATCTAAAGGTGCCACCTTGACTGCTACCCACATCCAGGACCACCAATCTACCATTTGGTCCAAGATTGCTCATACTTTAAAATCTAAGGATTTTATGAATAGCACTGCTACCTCACTGCCTGATCATAACAGACCATGTGTTGAGAATATCTTATAGTTGTCGAAAATGGGTGCTAGAGCGTGTGCTCTTCATATCCTTGATTGCTACTACATCTATGTTTAGCAACCTGAGATTGTTGTGTAGGTGACCTTGCTTCCAAGCTGATCCCATATTACATACATTTACACATTCCACATTCAGGACGGTCATTTCAGTCGGAGAAAGAAAAAGCAAGATCACTCACCCTAATTTTCGAGAAGCCAGGATGTTCCAAACTTCTCTTCAGATGAAAGTTTTCTAAAAAGCCCTTCTCTAAGTCTCTTTTCAATTGTTTTTTTTTTAAATCCCCACTCTAACTGGGAATTTTTCCCAAATTGTTTTATAAACATATGATGACATTTTTATTAACATTCTGTCCTGTGAGGTTTTGTGGCTGATCTCAAAATCCTTCCACTTTGTCTCATTGTCATTTTTATTATGTCTAAAATATTCCATCAACTCACTGCTGTTTTTGTTTATAACAGTGAAGTTGATGGAGACAGTTTCTGTACAGTTTGAGATATTTTGTTCTAGTTTGTGCTATTGTTGCTGCTGTTGTTTTTGGTGTTGTTGGGAATTGGGCTGCAGTTGTGTTTTTTGTGTCTTCTAAGTAGGACTATGCACCTTCCTGTTCTTTTACCTTCCCCTTTTGTGACTGTTTGCCATATTTCGGTCCACTCTTCTTTCTCTATGTCATTGCTGTTGTTGTTGGTTTGGGGAGTAGGGCATTCAGGAGAAGCTTGCTCATCCATGGGAGCCGGGAATAAATTTCTCCGCTGTCTTGGTTTGGGTGTGGGAGTCCTCAGCTCTTCTACTTAATTTTGTGTTTGGGGTGTAACAAGCTCCCTAACTATTAATTTGGGAACCTGTTAACATGAACATTATACTTGTAAGAAGAAAAATCAACAGATTTTCCAGTTTAACTCAGTGTTTATTGAACAACAGTGGTGTTGAATTTAGGAAACAACTTAGAATATACATGTCTCTGAGGAGACATAAACAAGAATAGCAAAGCGAATTGTAATAATCATCTTCTAAACCTGCCATGACGACTGCTACCAACCAGGTGATTGAGGTTTCTTGTAGCATGTTTATCATCCTAACTTTTGCTAGGAATTGGTCATGATAACTGGGATTAAGTAGAGTTCTTACTTACTCAGTATCATTGTAAAATAATACCTTGCCTCTGCTTCTGTCCTGAATCTCACTTCAATCGTGCCAAACTTCTTAGCTCAAGTGATAGGAGTCTTGCATTCTCACACACACCCAAGGCATTTTTGTATCTGGGCCTCAAGTAGCATCTTCCACCCAATGAGATTTTGTTCTGGTGCAGCAGTATGTAACCATGCATCTCTAAGTATTTTCTATAACCTCATGTGGAGGCTTAAGAGTGACTTATCTCCCTTTTTTTTTTACACTTCGTCTTGCCAGTTTTAATTCTTCTTTAATTATACTGAAATCTTGTAGATTTCGTGCAGCACTTGCAAAAGAAATAATCTTTTTCAGGATTTCATCATGGCTGTAGCAGCTGCAGTGACAACCACAGCAGAGGTGGTGGTGTTTGTTTCACACAAAATTTTCTTTGCATTTTTCCCTTCTTTGGACTTGTTATTGATATAGAATGTGTTGTCTTTGAATTGTCGAATGTGTTGAAGCTGCTAACAGACAAAAGTATATTACCTTAAGCCTTTAAACATGGCGGTAATATTATTTATCGTAGACAAGGCTCCGTCAGTATTCTCAAGCTTTTGGGCCACGGAACACAGCCCATTATCAAACATTATAATGAATTCTTTTTCTGACATGTTTAAAAATATCCAGAAGTTTGCTATATTTTTTTCAATAGTTCAGAAATATTGATGTGCATCCCTTGCAAAACAGGTGTGTCTAAACAAAAATACCACCAGTGCAGCCGAGGCGATGTTAAAAACAAGGTTGTACAAATTAAACAGAATGAACAAGGCATTAACAGACTGAAAATATTGGAAACACTCTCATTACTTACAGAGCCCCAAGTTGCCATGTCTTGACAGTATGGCGACCATAATAATAATAATGGTTTCAGATTTAGGCACAAGGCCAGCCATTTCGGGGGAGGGGTGGTTTAGTCGATTACATCGACCCCAGTGTGCAACTGGTACTTATTTTATTGACCTCTGAAAGGATGAAAGGCAAAATCGACCCCAGTAGAATTTGAACTCAAAACGTAAAGACAGGCAAAATACCGCTAAGTATTTTGCCCGGCATACTAACAATTCTGCCAGCTCATCACCTTAATAACAATAAGTAACTGGCTTCATAGCAGAGGAAATATATAACTTTCTGGGAAAGGAGAATTTATTGCTTGACAAACTGAGAAAATCCAGGCCTGCCTATGAGTTTACCAAAAAAAGGTGAAAATAAATCACCTGCTTGACATGGATGACCTCAAACTGTATACGAAAAGTGAAAAAGATCTGGATTCTCTGATACAAACTGTAGGAGTATTCAGTAAGGATCTTGGAATGCAGTCTGGGGTAAATAAGTGTGCAGTGTTAATTATGAAGAGAGGTTGGAAGATAAACTCTGATGGTACAAAATTACCACAAGATGATATCATTAGATCACTGTGAAATAATGAGGAGTGTTGCAAGACGAGAGAGAGAGAAAATCTCCAAAGGATACAAGAGAAAGATTAGGAAGGTGCTCAAAATAAAATTAAATGGAGGGAATGTCATTAAAGCAATAAATATATGTAACCTATATACTAGATTTATAAACAGAGATAATTTAGCTTTTTCTCCATAGATTGAAAAAATGATGAACAACCTTAATTGAATTTCGAATCTTGTTGGATTCTCATCAGAGGCATCTACACCAATTTGACCAATCACAGAGAAACAAGCTGCCAATTAGTAAGATACTTTGCTCCATTTCTAAAATGGATGAAGGTCGAGCTACATAACTTGGATAGAACTAGGAAGTAATAACGACAGACTCTACCTACCAAGAAAGGAAGGAAGTAGAGGATTACTAAACACAGAAAATACAGTTAGTACTGCAATATTGGGATTGAAAAATCATTCTCTGTGGAATGAAGAAAGAATACTAATGGCAGGTAGAGATGCCCAAAAGTTACTGAAATAGTAGGAGAATTCAAGAACAGAAGGAAGAACAGCAGAGCAAGCAGACGGAAAGAAATAGAATTACATAGCTAATTCATGCAACAAACCAAGGATGTTGGAAGTAAAGAACACTGACAATGACTGATGGATGGAAACCTGAAGTGAGAAACCAAAGTGTTAATTATAGCTGCTCATGAACAGCCATTACGACAAATGTGATAAAGGCAAAGATCAACAAAACTCAGTGAGAGAGCAAATATAAAATCTGCAGGAAAGGAGACAAAAGTATCAATCATCTCTTGAGGGAGTGCAGTAAGCTAGCACAAAAAGAGTATAAGCACAGGCATGACTGTGTAGGTAAAAGAGTGCATTGGGGTGTTAGCTGAGTGTATGGCTTTAAAATAACAGGAAAGTGGTATGAACATGAACTAGAGGATGTGATAAAGAATAAGAATTACAGCATTGTATGGAACTTCCCCATAAAGACTGACCATACTGTTGAAGCAAGAAGACCAGATATGATTATAGAGGACAAAATAAACAAACAATGTAAGATCATTGACTTTGAAATTCCATATTATAACAGATTCAATACTGAAGAAATGGAAAAAATTGAAAAATATCAAGATCTAGCCAGAGAGCTGAGGAGACTGTGGAAGATTAAGACAATTATCCCTGTGATAATTGGTGCACATGGCACAGCACCCAAAATGTTATCATTGTTGACCTGCAGAAAAGTGCTGGCCTGTACTCTGCAAGAATCCTAGGAAAGATTCTTGAGATTTATAAACAAAGCTCCAAATAACATTCCTGCTAATTAAATTAGCATGTAATAGCTTTGGAATAATAATAATAATGGTTTCTAATATAGGTACAAGTCCTGAAATTTGGGGAAGGGGGTAAATTGATTATATTGACCCTAGTGCTCGACTGGTAGTGAAAAGTTGAATGGCAAAGCTGACCTGGGTGACATTTGAACTCAGAACATAAAGTAGGAAGATATGTCACTAAGCATTTGTCCAACGCAGTAACTTTTCTGCCAACTCACCACCTCAATAATGATAATTTCTTACGTGAACCCAATGGCATGGATTTGTTGAAAGGGATATTGATTAAATCAACCCCATGACTTGTCTAAAGCCCTTGTCAGTCAACATTGAACATTATATATATATGGTGACATGTTAAAAACACCTGTGTTGGTGACACGTTAAAAACATTCATGGCAGTGACACGTCAAAAACACCTGTGCAGGTGACACGTTAAAAGCACCTAGCCATAGAAACAAAGCCAAAATGGACTGGAGTCTGGTGCAGCTCCCTGGCTTGCCAATCTCCAGTCAAACCTATGCCAGCATGGAAAACAGATGCTAAATGATGATGATGATATATATATATTAATACGTTTCTTCATATGCTAATATTTTGTGTATATATACGTTTTTTATGTTATGTCGTATTCGTTTAAATTTAAATTTTCTGATATACTTACTCCTGAAGAACTCAGCTCAAAATAATATTTAGTCTAACTTTAATTATATTATATAGTTTTTCACCACATGATGTTG